>JAVJIF010010208.1:0-179025 GCA_038442645.1 Agave tequilana | reverse complement strand
CCCCCCACCCCCCCCCCCCCCCCCCCCCCCCCCCCCGGTTCGCACATACAATGACCCTTTCTGAAACCTTCTTAGCTTTCATTTAGACTCACTTTCACTATAATTGTGTTTCCATAACTACATTTCAAGCTATCCAGTTACTTATTTCAAAATAAATGTTTATACTACTTTGAAAGTAATCATGGCTAGAGTATTTTTTGACTATGAACCTTTAAAGCTTGGACCTGTCTTTTTCAGATGAAGATTCACAATGGAGAAGTCAATTGTCTTTTTGGCAAGAAATTCTCTTCTTTTGCACTATTCAATGGGAAAACTAATATGGCAGTAAACCCCTACCAGACTTCTCCAAATTACTGTGTTGCAAATCATGTTGACGAATTATTACTCCAATTAAGGATATTGTCGCTCGAACATCAGTCAGATGCAGGTAGATCTTTAAACCAGAATCTTTAGAAGGAATATCTTTGTCTTCTTTAGAGAGTGTGTGGGTGTGCGTGCATATTATATGTATGTGTTCTTGTGCACGAGTGCACGTGTTTTATACAAGTGAGTTCGTGGTGGTTGGGCTAACAATGGTTGGGCTAGTGATTGAGCTAAAAATGTGTGTATGTGATAACCACTTTATGAAAAAGTTTAAGCCAATGGTTGTGGGCAAACAATGTATCAAACAAACTTGATGCTCTCGCCCTGTGGGCCTTTGGGCCACGCGGAAAGGCTCCAGCATAATATGACTCGCTTGGAAAGGCAGGGCAACTGAGGGTAAATAAACATAAATAGTCGATGATGAGATTTCAGCCTATGAACTTTTCAAATCTGATGCTTTGATGCTTTGTTGTCAAGGCGACCACTCACATAAATGTTTAAGCTGATGGGTTGTGGCTTAAAAATATATGTTAAGCAAACTTAAACATGTAACAACATACATGCATGCATGAATGCATATATACGTACATACATAAATGCTTTGATACATACATTATTATCAATAAACACTATCTACGTGTTCATATCTATTTCTTACTACTTTTTATTTCTTCTTTTCATGTAATGCAATAAACTGGGTGACGCTCCATTATTTCCTTGCTCTTGTAGCATCACTCACATGATTTGTTGTTGTTGACACTAATTATATGATTTATTTCTAAAATGTCGGTAACAAATTTTTCTATCCATCTTTACAATTTATTATTTTCTTCTTCTATAGACTTTGTCCTAATCTAGTAGAATTTGGAGGAATCGTCCTTCTTGGAATGAGCTTAAACTGTGTAAGTAGTAATTTAGGTGTTCCACTATCAAGTAAGCTTATTTTCATGGCCCGTGAGTGCCTCTTCTGTCAATGATTTTCTTACACGGGGAGCTGAGCCAGTGGGTTGGTCTCAGGTCGACAGCCAGTTGTAAAATTATATCAAAATTGCGCGGGGGCTCTCAGTAAAAAATTATAAAGTTAGTCTCCACAGCCACCCCATTTTGAGGGGAAAAGGCTAGATGATGAAGATGAGTATTCTCTTCTATTGTTTCTTATGTTTATAGCCTATTCTAATTAATATGCTTGGTAGGTTTGATTAAGCCCCTCCCATTGCTGATGAACATCGAGATTGGGAAAACTTTTGACTTAATATGCAAGGCAAGCCACTTGTCTTAAATATGGTCTTGAATACATTCATTCTAAGGCATGTTCTCAGAGAAGTTAAATATAAACTTTTCTCTGTTGTTTGAAGGTCCTTCATGTGTGTGAAATATCTAAAGATGCGTGGATGATTTTCGTTTGGGATGGAACTGATTTGCCTCCTGTAACTTTTCTAACAAAGTAAGTATCCTTTTAGCTTACGCCAGTTGTCATCTGAAGTATGAACAATATCTGAAGTATGAACAATTAACTGCAACGCCTATTTAGCATGCATTGGTTGTAATAACCAATGTGCTCAAGCATATCTATAGGCAGCAAGCCTCAGATTGAGAAGTGGTCTACTTATGAATTCATTCCAACCTAGCTCTAGATGCCTGCTGTTTCATTTGAACTTCTAGGTGTCCCGCTAAATTCTTAAGCAGAATATGGTCAGTGGTGACCTTTTTGATTTATGTAACCAAAATCACTTTCACAATCTGGATTTTCTAGTATTATCCATTTTGTCTCAGCCAACGTATGGTGTGATTGTTGTTTTATGCAGCCAGCAATTCATTTTATGCTCTGCATTTGCTAGTATTGTCCAGTTCTGTCAGCTGAATGCTTATCTAAGCAGCATTTAAACAGTTTATGGATTTGGTTTGGGAATTTTTGAGTTTATTTATCAATCATGAGTAAGTGGTATGTTTTAGATGGTGATTTTCTCAAGTGATGTAAACCTAACCTTTTTTCCTTAATAAAATTGTGCAAACCAATTTTGGTGGTGAAAAGTTTCCAATTAGCGTGAGTTCAGTATAAGACGGTTAAACTTTTTTGTTAAGTGGATTTATTTCTTTTTCCGTATAACTTTCCAGTTGGCGTTAGTTCAGTATAAGATGGTTGGGCTTTTTATGGGTTTGTTTCTTTTGCCTTGTCTTACTCTTTTCTTGGGTGGGTTAGATTGGGTGCTTTACACACTTCTCTCTAATAATATAACTAATATTTGAATTTTCTACAAATATAATTTACCCTAATAAACTAAAGATAAATAGTAGATGAATAAAGTATACATGGAAGCAACTAGTAAATATGCCCAGATATTTTGCGAGCCCAATGATGTGGCTAACAGGGAAAACACAGCTAATTGAATGAATTTATGAATTACTCTATAATTTAAAATTAGAGTATTTGAATATTTGAATTATAAATGTGTTCTTCGCTGTTACTTCTTACTCTTCCTGCTCCTTCTCTCTCCTTTCTTTTCTTTTCTTTTCTTCTCTTCACTTTCTTTTCCCTCTTTTCATTTCCATTCGGTCTTCTCTCCTTTGCCACTATCCTCTTTTTCTCTCCTCTCTGCTGGTTGCTAGATTGGAGCCACTGTTGTCAGGCTTATTCGCTGGCTTCTCTTTTTAGTACTTCTTTGCTTTATTATGTCTAATTGGGTGGAAAACGATGAAGATAATAATTCTTATTTTGTGTTTATATAAACACAGTTTAGATGCAGAGAAGGAAAAGCCAGCCCCTTTATGTCTCGAACCACTGCCTCTATCACAAGATATTTTGTGTTCATTCCCATGCGAGGGAACTGTCTTGAGGATATCCGCCGACAAATTCTTTGAAGATATCCATTATGTTTCTGTTGGTGACCACTGGGTTAAGTTGTGCAATGTTACTTGCGAGTGGCAATCTGGAATGTGGAAAGGTGAGGTGAATTCTTCAAGCAAAATATATATGCTCTCCGACGAGAATGATAAAGTACAATATCGAAATAGGTGATTGCTTATCTTTTGCAAATAGTAAGATTTTGTTTAGTTTCTTTTTGTGGATGTAACTTACAAAAGTACCTTGCTCATCATATAGGATTTATGATGAACGTCAGGCATCTAAACTAGAACGTATGCCTTTTGCAAGCTTTCCAGAGCCTTCTTATATTACAGGTTTTGCTTCTCAAACAATTGAATTTTGTTCGTGCATAATTTCAATTTTTTTTCATATTATTTACTTGTCTACGAGAAAAATGACTGGAACCTTTTGTGCTGTTTTATGAGAGAAAACAAAGAAAAATAAAAGAAATAGAATGGAAAGGAAAAGAAAAGAAAATGAAAAGCAAAAAAAGTAAATAAAGTAACTTTTTCGAGTTGATACCTGTAAAAGTTAGGAAATGCTAATAAAGTAAATGTATAAAGAAGCTCAAACTTTGTATGAGCTAAGATTCTTCTTTGATCTGGGGAGCCTTGTTCAAGATCCGGCGGGGACTGGAGCCGTTGGACCATGGTTTAAGGTATCGGCCGAAACCAATACGTTTCAGCCAGGGTGCTATCAACGGGCTGGTGGTGAGATGGAGAAGACGAGACGAGGGCGAGGGAGATGAAGATGAGGAAGAAGAAGATGAAGAGATGGCTGCGGGATGGGTTTTGTGTGAGGGAGAAAGAAGAGAGGAGATGGACAATGATTGGTGGGGATTTTGGGGATTTCAGGGGGATTTATGAGACAATGTTTTTTTTGTCTGATATGCAAGAACACAGATCTATGGTTTTTGATTTTTTTTTCCATCAAAGAAAACTAAAGAATTGGAAGAAAAGAAGAAAAAAGATCTAAATCTAGGGTTTTTGGATTTGTGGAAGAAATCAGGAATTTGCTCTGATACCAATTGCGGGAGGACGGGTTGGGGTAAAGCTAGGGTATTGAAAATTGAGGAAGAAATTAGGGTTTGTGGTGTGATTGGAGATAAACTAATCTACGGTTTGAAAAAATTAGGGTAAAAGATAAAAGATTAATTTGGGCTTCACACCTAGATGATTGCTCACCCATTTCATACATCGCACACAAATATTTAGATTCAGGTTTCATATCCAGGAGAATCTCTCTCCAATCTATGCCTCACACAGGAAGATACAAAAGAACTGACAAAATTTTTAATAATCCATTCATTGATATCAAGCAAAAGAACTACAATAGTTTATATAGAAAATATGGACACGTGCACTACTTGTGCCTCACATAAAGAAAAATAAAAGCCTATATAAAAAACTAATACAAAAATAAAACTACTAAACTAACTCTTCCCCCTCTCATACTAACTTCAAATCTGAGAGTCTGAATTTTAGTTCCTAATGTCAAATGTCACAGTATATTCTATTGCTAGTATAGGTACTAATTTCTTTGAATAATTCTCTCAGAAAACTTGATATTTTGTTATAGCATTATTGATGGAGACATTGATTCAAATTTTATATAATGCATTTATCATACTATCTATAAATTTCAACTTTGAGAATCTAAATTTGGTTCTCATTGTCAAATGGTCGCAAGTTATTCTTTTACTAATATAGATACCGAACTTCTCAAATAATTTTTAGGAAACTTGATATCCTGGTACAATATATTATGTGAAGCACATATTGATGTGAAACATATATGCATTTATGAAAATCAATAACAAAACACTCAACCACGCTTCACCAACATGAAATGATCGTTGGTAGGAAAAAGTAAAACTAATAAAGCGGATGGGTGTAACAAATAACATGTGCATACAAATCCAATTCAATCGAGAATCAATTAAAGAATATATTATGCGACAAAAGATTTTATGATCAATATTAAAGTTACTGAATTATATATAAGCAGATACACACAATCTCATATTTGTGGATAACGTTAAATCGATAAAAATCCAGAAACTGAAATATGAGACTCGAAATAACCGATTTGGATAAGAAATGTACCTACTGAGGATCAGGTGTGAGCTCATTGTTCTTGTGATGATTGTAAATGTGTAGAGCTTGCTTTCACGTATTCAACGCTTCGAACAGATGCATGATTTGAACTCCGAATAAGTAAGATATGGTCCAAAAAAGAAGCTTGCTTGTGGAGAAATTTTGCTCGTGCACTGTAGCTAGCACGACCTGTAGCAGATGGGTTGTACTGTAGCATACAGGCGGTACTCTGGCTGGCCGTGGTACTGTACAAACAACAACTAAGCCATTTGTCCCAAGTATTTGGGGGTAGGCTACATGAACCAAAAAGAATTACGTCAGATCGGGCACATGGATCGACTTTTTTCATTAATTCCTATTGAGCAATATGCCTTCATTAAGACCTTTAGCCTCAATATCTTGTCATATCACCTCAATATCTTGGCGGTGGTACTGTAGCAGTTGAAAAATTTTGATGGATTTTTCTTTTGGTAATATAGTTTTAGGGTTTTTTCTTTATAGAGAAAGATGAGAGCTGGGTAAATGTCAAATTGGAGTTTGGAGGCAAACTCTAGAATCTCGAAGTTTTTAGATTAAGGCCAAAACAAAATATATGGAGTGTAAATTCAGTAAACAGGGAATCCGAGATTATAGTATTGTGAGATTAGATGGACACGAAATACCGATGAGCAGTCATTTTAAGTAAGAGCAGTCATTTTAAGTACTCGGGTTTTATTATTCAAAAGGATAGAGAGATCGATAGTGATGTCTACCATAGGATCCAAGCCTGCTGGTTGAAATGGAGGAGCGCAACAGGAGTTTTATGTGATCGTAACATTCCGTTATGGCTGAAGGGAAAGTTTTATCGGGCTGCTATTAGGCCTGCTTTGTATATAGCACAGAATGTTGGGCTATAAAGAGATATCATGCCTAGAAGATGAGTGTAGCAGAGATGCGCATGCTTCGTTGGATGTGTGGTAACACGCGGAGAGATAAGGTGAGAAATGAGGATATTCGAACTAAGATAGGTGTAGCTCTATAGAAGAGAAGATAAGAGAAAATCGCATACGATGGTTTGGTCATGTGCGACGTAGACCTACATATGCGCCAGTCTGATGAGTAGAGTGTATCAATTTGGGGCAAGTTAAAAGAGTGCAGGGGAGACCAAAGAAAACATGGATGGAGTAATACGACAAGATATAGAGGCTAAAGGTCTTAGTGAAGGCATATTGCTCGATAGGAATGAGTGGAGAAAGCTGATCCATGTGCCCGACCCGGCGTAATTCTCTTTTGGTTCATGAAGCTTACCCCGAATACTTGGGACAAATGGGTTAGTTGTTGTTGTTGTAGAGAAAGAAGAGAAATTTGTGGAGAGCTAGAGATAACTTTAGAACTAGGGTTTAAGATTAGAAAGATGGATGAAGAGGGGATAAGCAATTAGGACTTCACACTCTAACTGGGCCTAGCTAGGGTTTCACACACTAAACTAGGATTTCGTAGGGCTTTCCACCACTAAGAGAGAAATTGAGAGATCTCAAAACACACAAATTTGAGAAATTTTCATAACTTTCATTGTATATTTGATACAAGATGCCTTTATATAGGCTTTTACAAAATTTGAATACAACTTAAACTCTTAATCAAAATAGAACTACAATTCCAAAATAAAGAAACTAAACTCTTAATAAAAATACAACTTCAAAATAAAAAACTCAAATAAAGAAACTAAAATACATAGTTCTACTGCTAGAAAACTGGAACGAGATGTCTTCACCGGTGAAACACATGCCATACACGTGACTGATGTCTGCATCATTCTCCCGTGTTGGAGAATACTCAACTCCGTCGAATTAGAAATGGAAATGCTTTCATATTGCTCCAAATTTCATAATCAATCTTCGGCGGTTCACTTCGATCTAGCTATGTATCATCAATTGGTACTATTCCTGTCCAACAGATCAGATATTTTTGAATCCCACCATCTTGGATGGTGATAATTTTATCATCTAAGAATTTATAAACTTGACATGTTGCATAGGATAAAATATCTGGTAGTGGTGAAAGGAATGAGCTCTCGAGAATAGGCTCATGGAAAGGCTCATCAACAGTACGATAACATCAAAACCTTTATAATCCACTAAGCTGTCAATATTGAAAGTAGAAAACTGATACCAAATTTATGGGTTGATCTATAACATAATTATTATCGTTCAATTTCATCAAGATTTGAAATGGATACAAGCATACAACTTTTGAACATTACCAACATTAAAAGTATTTAATCTATTCCTATCATCAGCTCGTATGGTTGCGTTGTGGCTGGCATTGTTTTGTGCGATTTTATCACTGATCTCTGTGGATTGTTCGTGCACGTGTGATGCAAAAGATGATGCAGACTCAATGACTTGATACTGATCGGCTATGGGGATAATGTCTTTGGAGAATTTTGATGCCATAAGAGAAAAAGGGACGGTGTCGGCAGAAGGGGAGGAAGGGATTGGTGACCAAAATAAGTAACGACAGTAGAGACCAGTAGTAGAAGGGGCGGAAAAGGTGGTGTTGACAATAAAGCCCGAGAAGGGAAAAGATGGGTGGCAATAAACTCCTTGATCACATGAGTGACTTTCAGAAACATTACTATCAGGTTTAGGTGTTTTAATGTGAACTTCGTCATTGATGACAATCTTAAATGAGCTTAGACAATTGTCAACAATATGTTCACAACCTTGGCATTTGTAGCACTTAATTGTGAGACTAATTTTTGAAAAGTCATTTTCAGTGTTCTTGCTTTTATTGTTATCAGACTTTTGTTTGATTCGCTAACTGTAAGAATCACACAAAGAACACTACTTTTCGAGTTTTGGTTAGAAGAATTCATGATTCAGATTAGGTTATCGATTTTAGCCATGATATCGTCAAGTGTTTGTTGAGACTCCTTGGTTTGGTTCGAGGGAGTGAATTGGCCAGCGGGGATGAAAGTGTATTAGACTTACGGGTTGAACAGATGGGGGAGGTCTAGACTCGTAAAAATATGGTGATACGTATTTAGTGATGAGTTTGTCCTTCGTATATTTTTAAATTTCAGTCGGTTGTTGAGTTCCGACTATCCTGTCTTTTTTCAAACCTGTCCAATATTGGCTTGTTTGTCCAGTCAGTTTCGTGATAGCGAACCTGATTTTCTCAGCTGTAGAAAAGTGAGTATCGGTTGAAGTACATGCCCATGCTTTGTAACCGATGTAGAAAAACTTGAGTATCTCTTAAATAATCAAAATAATCCAGACGACCATAAAAATTGATACGTCCATCATGGTGGTGTGAAATTTGTAATTTTTTTATTTTATATTTTAAGATGCAAGAAGCGGTAAAGTTTCCTAACAAGTGCTGACAAGATGTGAAAATGAAAGATTTTTTGATTTTTTTTGTTTTCTAAAATGCCAGGTCAGTCAAACCTCAATTTTACCAGTCCAATTGGCCAAGTGGTTGTAACTCGGCTGGAGTTTTCCGCACTTGTCGTTCCTTAATTACAGAATCTTGTGAGTACCCTTAGATATCAGTCGTACGAAATTTCAGGGAAATCTTACCTTTCAAGGTTTCCTAATTTACTCCCTTTTTTGAATTTTAAATAAAATTCAACTAGATGCAAAAAACTATGTTTAAATGCTTCTAAATGCAAATCCTACCTAATTGTGCTCTGATACGAAACTGATGTGAAACATGTATCATATATGAAAATCAGCAACAAAATACTCAATCCGTTTCACCAACATGAAACGATCGTTGTAGAAAAATGTTAAAACTAATAAAGCAGATAGGTGTTCCAATTCAATCGAGAATCAACTTAAGATATATATTATGCCGCAAAATATTTTACGATCAGTGTTAAAGCTACTAAATTATAGAAAGTAGATACACAATTTCATGTCTTTGAAAGGCAGTTAAATCGATAAAACTCAGAGATTAAAATATCAGACTCGAAATAACCGATTTGGATAAAAAACGTACCTACTGAGGATCAGGTGTGAGCTTAATGTCTTTGTGATGATTGTAGATGTCTAGAGCTCGCTTTCACGAATCCAACGCTTTGAACGGTGCATAATTTGAACTTCAGAAGAGTAAGATACGGTCTAAACAATGAAGCTTGCTCGTGGAGAAATTCTGCTCATGCACTGTAGCAGGCGCGACACTGTAGCAAGCGGGTTGTACTATAGCATATGGGTGGTATTGTGGCTGGCGATAGTACTGTAGCAGTTGGGAATTTTGATGGATTTTTCTTTTGAGAATATTTTTCTTGGGTTTTTTTTTCCTTTGTAGAAAGAAGAGAAATTTGTGGAGAGGTAGAGATAAATTTAGAACTAGGCTTTAAGATTAGAAAGAGGGATGGAGGGGATAAATAATTAGGGCTTCACACTCTAATTGCGGTCAGCTAGGATTTCACACACTAAGTTAGGATTTTTAAGGATTTCCCATCACTAAGAGAGAAATTTGAGAGATCTCAAAACTCACAAATTTGAGAAATTTTCATAACTTTATTGTATAACATTGTTTGATACAAGAGGCATTTATATAGGCTTTTGTAAAATTTGAATACAACCCAAACTCTTAATCAAAATACAACTACAATTCTAAATAAAGAAACTAAACTCTTATTAAAAATACCTACTCCATAAGAAACTCAAAATAAAGAAACTAAAATACATGGAGTCCTACTGCTGCTAGAAAACTAGAACGAGACGTCTTCTCCATTGGTGAAACACGTGCCATACACGTGACTTGATGTCTGCATCACATATCTTTCTTACCTGCTATAGTGATTTGGAATTGCATAGGTTATTGATGCATCTTTCAGTCTAAATTGCAGAAATACCACAACTTCACTACTTTTTCACGTACATGAACATGCAAAGCTCTGGACTTCAATGTTACAATTCTACCAAAACTTTGGACTTCACTGCCATTTTTTACCCTGTTTTCCCTGATAACAGCCACATGGCTTGTACATGACTGGTGTCATCTATTTTCTTATGATGCTATTCTTGACCTTTTAATTAAGCAAGCGCTTAGGCACTTTTGGCTTCACTTGGATTGCTTCTGGACGTCTTCTTCCTCATTTCTTCATTCTTTGCCCGGTATAACCCAAATCCTAACTTTAAACTAACTACAAGTCTACAACTGTTCTATTTTTTCTTATATGTTGGAACCTTCTCTTAATCTTTTCTATGCAGAAAAACAGCCATGCCAAAATTGAGAAAGGTGACCTTGAAATATTAAGACAGTTCTGGTGTGTCTGTGTTGAGAAAGGTAGTCAAGGGAGATAGGCGCAGGTGTATCTTCCATCTCACTTTTCCCTTACTCCCTTCCAACTTCATTGTGTACCACTTTTAATAGATATTGATTCTAGATTGACTAGATCCTCATCCTCATCAACTCTATAGCCACTGTCACTGTCACTTGATCCTTGTCATCTTGATTCATCAGTGACATCTGGTGGCCAATCATGGTACGTAACATCATCCCGACACAAGTCCTTAATTATTAACATCTGCAATGTCAGGGTCATGAATATCTTCTTCTCTGTTCAGTGGTATGTTCATCTCTCTTTTACCTATTGTATCTGATGTGAGAACCTATCTGGCTTTCCTCAAGATTATTCACCTGTGCATGTTGATTGTCAAGTAAACCAGCAACAAGGGCTTGAGCTCGATGATCGGGTGGTGACATGTATGCCAACCACATTAGACCTGCTAATAGAGTTTCCCATTATCAGTCTCATGGACTCATCCTCAGTAGGATTAATCCTTCCAAACCCGCCTTTGGCAGCTTATAGAAAATCCTGTATCCTTCACCCGATCTCTTTGACATGTACTTTTATATATATCACACACTAAGATATCAAGATCCATCTCTTATGCCTGTTGACTATGTCTCCTAGCTTTAGTTCTTTTGGACTATTGTTTAAATAAGCTCTGAGATGAATCTTTAAAAATATATTATCTCGAAAGGAAGTATCATGCAACAGTCAATGACTTATTAGAAGGCACTATTACATAACTCGAATATTGTCTCCTAGTACATACAACTGAATAGGTATGCTTGTAAGTTGAGGAATAGAAATTTTTCCGTGCTTTGACATGAGGATCCCCTGTCACTTTTCAACCCATCAGGTTCATGGTTCAAAGTCTCGGTCTCGGCCGCCGACTCGGCCGGCACCGGGACGGATCGGTCTCGGCGACTCGGATCGGACTCGGGCGATACGCAAAAAACGCTACATAGAGCGCCAAAAAAATTATGAAAAAATCATGACAAATCATAAAAAAATGTAACATCCAAATTCATGCATCACATATTCAAAACATATCACCTAACACTCAAAACATAACGTGAAAGCATAAATACAAGCGTCGTCGGTAGAAAAATATCAAAATACATGCATAATATAGTAAATTGCACAAATAATTCATAAGTACCTGCTAATATAGTCATTTCCACATTGAATTACGAAGAGGCTCCAAATCATCATTATCATCTGGCCCGCGATAAGTATAGAAACCAGGCATATAGTTTCCATAAGGATAATGATATGTTTGTGGTGAGATCCTGTAGGCTGAGATGATTGGCCAGAGGATCCACTATCAGAGTAATATGGCGGTAGGGGCTGTGCAATATCAGCTCCATGGTGATAATACCCAAACCTCGATATTCAGTGCTGCTAGTAGAGTAATAACCAGTGCTAGAATAATCAGTGCCAGAATATTGGCCAGATGTCAACCCAACCCCTGTAAATGGCCTTCAAGACTATGATGACCATGTGAGTAGTAATCATGTCCACTCGAATAATCATCGCTAGAACTGAATTCGACCAACCGATCCAAATGCCTACGCTGCTGTGAAATCCCCGCCCGGCCTCCATGATCTGTATCTTGTGTGGCATAATATTGTGAATCCCATGTTAAGCATCATCTCGTTGGCTTCCACACCAACCCATGAGTATCTTCAACATTACCACTATCACCACCATCACTGCCGCCATCACCCTCACCACCATCACCCTCACCACCATCATCGCCACCACCATCACCGCTGTCATCATCACCGCCATCACCATCATCACCGCCACTTTCGTCAGTATGACGAATAACTTCATCTACCAACCTAAGTCATCTGGTGGTAACATCGGCTGTTCTCCCTCACGAATCCACTCATCCAAAATATCATCATCATTGAAAATATTGTTCAGATCAAGGGTTGTAATAATCATCAGTGTCGCTTTTGCATGTCAAGTTTCTTACTCGCAACCGCATATTATAATGCACATATACTAGTTTATGCAACTTTTTCATTGCCAACCGGTTGCGCAGTTTTGTATGAATTAGCGACCACGTGCTCTAATTTCTTTCACAACCCGATGAAGAACATGTTTGGCTTAAGACTTTGATGGCAATTTTCTGCAGATTGGGAGCTTCTTCGCCATAATTAATCCACCAATCAGCTGGAAGAGATTGTTGCACTGCTCTTCTAGTTTTAGCTTCCAAATTCTCCAACTCCATCCACAAATAATTTTATCTGTGAGAATACACATCACAAGTGTTAATATTTGCATAACATTATATCGATGAAATAAATAAATTATTATTACCCTCATTAATAGCTCTTGCTTGTTTAGTCAAATCTGGCTCCAATCTTTTAATGATCTCCTTTAATCCATATCTCACTTCTGGATGTGTAGAAAAGTTTTTTGATATTGGAGTGCTGGATTTAAAAAATATGCTGCAATAATGTAAGCAAACGATTGTTATGATATGACAGTTTCAATTTCTAGTCAACAAATATGATTTCTAGGCAAATGAATTACCAGCAGCATGCAAGTGTCTATGCAATTGTCCCTCCCATCTTCTATCAATGATGTCCCAGTACTTCTTCCAGTTCTTATTTGAGGCCTTTATAGCCAATTTTGCTCTATCCATAGCTTCATATATAATAGATAGTGTAGGTTTCTTGTCCTGATCCACTATCTTCAAGACTCTACAAGAGGATCCATAATGTTTTTGGACCTCTCTTGCCTTCTTCCAAAACCGGTCAGTCAGAATGAGATTAGCAACCTTATCTCGCACACTTCTTCTACTCCTTCCTTGTTGAATTCACGCCATTCTGTAGTCGTGCACATTCTTTTCAAATCTTGCTCATAGCGCGATAAGGCTTTCAATAGAAATAAACTCGGTGGCAAACGTGTTATACCTGGTCTCAACAAATCTCTATCTTTGGTATATAGCTTCATTAAATTCACCATTTTGAGGCTATTGTAAATGAATGATGTGATCACCTTAGCATCATCCAATGTCTCCTTGACTGATTTCAAAGAGCCAATATCTTCAAGTATCAAATCAATGCAATGTGCTGCACAGGGAGACCAAAACAAATGTTTTCTCTTCTCCATCACATGTGACCAGCTGCTTTGAAACTTGCCTCATTATCTGTGACAACCTGCACGATATTTTCTTCGCCAACTTCATCAACACTTTATCCATTAGCGAGAATATATACTCAGCAGTCTTCGAGATATTAGTGGTATCAACAGAAGTATGGTAGATCATGCTTCTATCACAATAAATCATGAAATTAACAATAGGCTTTCTATTATGAGAACTCCATCTATCACACATGATCGTGCAACCATACTGCGGCCATTTTGTTTTTATTGAAGCAATATATACTCCAATTTCTTTCACTTCCTCCTCTAAATAGAGATTGCCAATCTGGTACCCTGTAGGGCCTTTTACACCTGGACCTGCCTCCGCAATAGTATTAATCATGGCTTGTAGTAAGGACCACTATCAGCTGCATTGAATGGTATTGCATTGTAGTGAAAGAACTTCGCCACGGATTTCCCAACTTTTTCATATTCTCAGTTGAGAACATGCTTTTGATTGATTTCTGTTTTGTTGGGAACATGTAAGGATCAATACCACGAGCTGGAATTTCAGCTTCTCTCATACTCATACTCCGACGCAATCCACGGTTACTCCCTGATCCTGAAGGCTGTGAACTACTGCCACAATATCACTCCTTGTGCCGATCTCCAAGCCATTTCACGACTTTCTTTCATGGCTTGTTTCAGTTGTCTTCTTCAACTCCTTCTAACCACCAACTTCTTCAATTTCATTATCAGAATCTTCTTCGGTCACCTCATAGAAATCTTCCTCACTTAAAGATCTCATAAGTCGGTCTTTTTTTAGATTTAATGGCCGCTCTTTCTTTGCTACCTTCAGAAAGATGTCGTCTCATTATTTGAGATATCTCTTTTGATACTCGCAAGCATCCTTCCACCTGACCGGGTACATGTGCTATATGCTGCTTCAATCTAGTGATACCACCATGGACTTGTTTCCACAATAATTGCACTTCACAGTTTTCTACTTCCACCAACAGGGTACCATGTTTCCATCCAATATCGCGTTGCTTTGGAGCCATACTGAAATTTAAAAAAATTATCTGTTAAATTAAATTAAAACTAAAATTAACTAAATTAAAAAACATTAAATTAAACTCAATTAAATGAAACTACAAATAAATTAAACTAAACTAGTTTATACTAGATTAAGCAACACTAACTTAATTACCTAACTTTAATAAAATAATTAAATTACCTAATTTAATTACAAAACTTTATTAAATTAATTAACCTAATTAAGTTAACTAAACTAATTTAAATTAAATTCATTCAATTAAATGAAACTATATAATTAAACTAACTAATTTATACTAGATTAACCTACAATAACTTAATTACCTAACTTCAATAATTATTAATTACCTAACTTAATTACAAAACTTTATTAGATTAATTAACCTAAATTAAGTTAAATTAACTTTACCTAACTAACCTAATTAAATGACATTAAATGCAAATTAATTAGAGAGAGGGAACAGAGAGGGAGAGAGACGGAGACAGAGGAGAGAAGGAACACAGTGGAGGAGAGAGAGAGAGAGAGACAGAGGGAGAGACAGAGAGAGACTGACAGGAGAGGGAGAGAGAGAGAGAGAGACAGAGAGGGGGAGAGACTGAGAGGGAGATGGAGAGAGAGATAGACAGAGAGAGAGAGAGAGAGATACAGAGAGAGAGAGTGCGACAGAGAGAGAGAGATAGATAGAAGAGTGAGAGAGAGAGTGCGACAGAGAGAGAGAGAGAGAGATACAGAGTGAGAGAGAGTGCGACAGAGAGAGAGAGATACAGAGTGAGAGAGAGTGCGACAGAGAGAGAGAGAGATACAGAGTGAGAGAGAGAGATAGAGAGTGCGACAGAGAGAGGAGATACAAAGTGAGAGAGAGAGATACAGAGAGAGAGTGCGACAGAGGAGAGAGAGAGTTCGACAGAGAGAGAGATACAGAGGGAGAGCGAGAGAGAGAGACAGAGAGAGAGCGAGAGAGAGAGAGACAAGAGAGAGAGAGAGAGCCGGGAGAGAGAGAGAGAGCGCGCGCGCCGCTGCAGGCCAGAGAGAGAGCGCGCGCGCCGCTGCGGCCTGCGGGGGAGAGAGACAGAGAAAGAGAGGGAGAGAGAGGCACAGAGGGAGGGAGAGAGAGAGACTGAGAGGGAGAGAGGGAGGAGTTACCTGCGACGGCGACGGCGACGAGGTGGGACGGCGAGGGCCGGAGGGCGTCGCGGGGGAGACGGCGAGCGCGAGAGAGAGAGAGAGAGAGATCAGATCTAATCTCTCTCTCTCTCTCCCCGATCGGATTTATAAGAGGAAGTCACGGGCGGCCGAGTCGACCCGGATCGGGTCCGACTCGGACCCGACTCGGGCGACTCGGCGATCCACGCCTGACTCGGGCCTCCGAGTCATACCGGAGGCCGCCGAGTCGGATACGACTCGGCCGATTCTCCGTTCCATGATCAGGTTAGCCTCTAAGGAAATGGTTACTTGACATGTATTAGAGCACAAGTTTCAAGGAGTCTTGAGGTTCATCTTCTTATGGAAATTTAAAGTATTTTGTTTACCCCAAGTGTTACCAGATTCATGGTAGGCTTTGGTTTGCAGTACAGTATGGCTACAGGGCATGATATTTTGAGCAATATGCAGAAGGTGGTAGGCCTAGTCAGATCGATATTTATTGTCGCATAGTGTTCCTCTGCTATATTGATAAGTTTTCATGTATTTTTTTGACTTGGGGGTAGATAAGACCAATGTTCTAAATGTCAAATGTCGGCCTAATGTCAGAAGGCAAAATGTAAAGTCGGATTGCAGATATTGGAGAAATTTTGGGGACATTTGCTCAATTTCGGAGGTCATATATATATATATGTGTGTGTGTGTGTGTGTGTGTATCATATTGTATGTCCTAAATATCCCAAACATCACATATATGATATCTCTATATGTATAATTAATAAGTTATACTAACCATAATTTTATCTAATCATTTCCAATAAACATAGTTTTCAATAAAAATTCAAAAATGTCTCAAAGAGCTTCATAATGACTAACTACTAACATTAACTTCAACAACAATATCAAAGTCTCATAAATTGCAGTTGAGTATTCATTCACGAGCGAGAATCAGTTAATGGTGCCCTAATTCGAATTAATTACCCAAGATTTAATGATGCGAATCAAATTAGGAAGGAGCGAGTAGTTTTAAGTAGAAGAAATGAGAAAGAGAACTCACTTTTGAGATCATGAGCAGTCGTCAGATCCGAGAGCTCGCCTGAGCGGAATCTACAATGGAGGAGAGAGACACGGCGCTCGTTGGAACTTAGCAGGACTTCCTAGGTCCTCGCCTCCTAGGTTTCTCCTTGGGCCTCGATGGAGCTCAGCGGGACCTCGTCAGGGCTCGGCGGAGCTCAACGGGACCTCATTTGCGTTGTGGTACTCGTTGGGGCTTGGCAGGGCTTCTATTCCTTGTCGGGTTTCATGGAGACTCGTTGAAGGTCATCGAGGTCAGTCAAAACTCGTTGAAGGTCGTCGGGGCTCGTGGAGACTCACTGAAAATCGACTAAGGTCGTAGAGCCTCTTCGGAGGTCAGTCGAGCTCGTATCTCTTTCTATAGCCTCCTCGTTTCTCTCTCTCTCGCGCATGATGAAATCAGGCTGCAAATGAGCCCTAATTTTTTCTCATCTCTTCTCTTATAAAATAAGGTCGGGTTGGGTTAATGGGTTCAAACCCAAAATAAAAATAAAACAAAATAAATGTCAATTTCGGGCGATATTTGCAACCATAAAATTGGCCGAAATTTTGAAAATTTTGCCGAAATTTTGGTGACATTAACCCGATTTTGAAATTTGAAATGGGGTAGCTGATTTTGTGTCGGCCACATGAATTTCCGACATTTCGGCCGAAATTTCGAAATGTCGGCCGACATTTAGAACATTGGATAATACATGTATTATATATTTGAAAATATATAACATATTGTGATTATGATAATATTAGCAGCTTGCATCTTTCAATATCTATAAAACCCTAACCTGATACTTATTTAAACAAAGAAGCAGTAGCTCAGAAAGGAGAGATACATGATGTCAGTTCTATTTAAATTAAAGAATAAGAATTTAAATTTGAAATTTCAAGATAATAGTCTAAGCTCTAATAAGGAGAAAGCTAAACATTAGTGAGAAATGCATAAGAACAGTTACAATAAATTCATTATTCATTCACTCTTTCCCTTTAGTTCTTAGCAGTTTTAGAGATCGAGAATGCACTACGAATCAGGTCACATGATTCACACCAGAATTCCTTGGGTGCGAACTAGGTAATAGTATTTACCTTCCATCTATTTTGCCTTTGATACAATTCATCTTTCCTTTCAAGGCCCTTTGACATAGCCTATAAGCCCAGGTAGGTATAGGCTAAATGGTGGTGTTGCTTGATATATATTTGTTGGTCCATAACCCTTCAACTTAAGCTTTTGGTTAAATGGTTATCTCACACTTCTTTAGATGGCCATGAGGGTACCTTAGTGGGCATTTCAAAATTCTCTTTATGTAAGGGGATTTTTGTGGAAATTTGATGCCACTAACTCACTAGTTTCTTTTTTCAGTTTACAGGATAAATATATTCTCTCAATCCTCACACAACTTTAGAGTTTTGGTGTAGGGGCAGAACCTTTAAATGGTATCAGAGCCACTCAGAATGAAATCTAGTCGTGTGCATGATTTAAGTGGATTGCAAAATATTCTTGTGCAAAGCTCATGTATTGGTCAAAAGAGGGTGCCACATCTAGCAGGGGAGTGTTAGAGGATAAATATGATTGCCTTAAGATTATCATGAGTTTGGATGTTGCAGTGGAAGGCACTAAGAATATGATGCATGCTTGTTACTTTGATGAGGAAGGTGTTCCTGCAAGCCAACTGACTTGAGTAGGGGTGGCAATTGGGTCAGGTCAGGACATTTTTTATCCAGTACATTTTATGGATGACCCTTACCCGATCCAATTAATAATTGAGTAAACAACTCCAGCCCTAATCTGACCACTTATAATCGGACTTCATGAACCTGGCTGGGTAACCTGATTATAGATTGGGTCGAGATTGAGTTTGGTGTGATTTATTTAATATTTAAAAAAAATCCAACTGTTTTTTTGGTGGGGGGGGGGGGGGGGGGGTTGATGTACATTCAGCCACGGCTATTTATTATTTAATATTTCGGTCATGATCCAGTAGATCACAGTGACAACGAGTCACTCACAATCGATTCCGTTGACCGAACAATTCTCATATCAACTGACCACTTTGACATCTGGCAGCACAGAATCACAATTTGGTTCATCTTGATTGATTTTGAGACGGGTTCGCTACCACTGATTCACGATCAATTCAGGATCACGATCAAAGAATTCATATGTTTCAGATTCTGGTTCAACCCGGGGTTCAGACTTGTTCAACTTAAAGCAGTTCATACCTTGTTTTGCTTGGTCTTCTTTGTCAGAGATCTGCTTTGTTCGCTTTGTTTCATCTGCAATCCACGATCTTTCCGTTTTTGTCTGCGATCAGTTTTTGTCGGAGAGAACACATTCCGATCTGATTAATTGTGTTTGATTTGGGCTTTCCTGATTTTGATTTTGCAAACAGTTTTCTGGCAGAATTTGGGATTGTCCCTGGGTCTCCTCTATGAGAATAATTGTTTCTGTTGGACTTTGCTGATGATACATTTTTCTGAAAAGAAAATAGTCACCATGGTTTTTAATATCTCTTGATTCTGGTATATATCGACGGTGATGCGATGCTAACTCTATAATATCATCTGATATTGGGCCAATATGCTGATAATGACGGAAGCCCATATCGCTTGCCGATAGCGACACCGATACCAAATTTTAAACCATGAGAGTAACAACCTACACAAGATGGGATTTTTTTTAGCACTTTCGGAACTTGCAACAATTCTCGTGGAATTTTCATCACTCTTTGCAGAAGTTTTCAGCAGTCTCAGCGTGCATTTTCAGCACTTTCAGCATAAGTTTTCAGCCTTTCAGCCGTTTTAGAACTTGTTTTAGTTTTTGTTATGCCACCTCTCGATATTCATGCCATTGTGAGTTTGATAGAGGATTGTTGGCCCAAAGGTTATTAGCCCTAGTTTTGATGGTAACAAACCATATGTAGTTAGGTACTAACAAATTGTTTATTAAGTTTCAGGGAAAACATATGTTGCATTTCGGCTCAATCACAAGACACACATTTGGAAGCCAGAAGATTTAGATCGCAGAGCCTAGCACACTAGAAGAGCTCAAGGATTAAGCAATATCGAGAAGACTATATTCAAGATTTGTATTTTTATCTTTCATTTTAGTTAGGATTTATAGTCATTTGTTAAAACCAAGATGAAAGAAGTTGATAGCTTTTGGGATTGACACACACACACACACTCATTTCATATTCCTTTGTGTTTTTCAAACAAAAACTTATTACCTAGTTTCTTACCGAGTTTCAGAAAAATAAGTTTTGAAAAACTGGTTTTTTGTTTAGAAAAGATTTTTTTATCAAAATATAGTTCTAATTTATTTGGTGTTGATCTATGATCACACTCTACTTCCTCAAAGCCCTAGAACTCTATTTTGTATCTACATATCAAAAGAATTTTGTAAAAAAAATATTGACTTCAAAAAGATTTCCAAAATCCTGTTTTGGCCCTCAGCCGGTCGACCGGGTGATCGACCGCTGGCAGAGCAAAACTGCTCTGTCGGTCGACTGGGCGACCGACCGACGTGCACCAAGTGCACGCGTGCACTTCGGTCGACTGGGCCGGTCGACTGTTTTAAGAGCAGTGCTCTCTGTTTGTTCCAGTCGACCGGCCCTGTCGACGATAGAGAGTTTTACTCTCTGTTTGGGAACTACGGTCGACCTTCCGGTCGACCGCTTTTTCCAACGGCCGATCGCTGGTCGACCGGCAGTAGAAATTTTTGCTGACTTGGCTCTCAACTGCTAGATTCAGTTTTTGTCTTTGTTTGGTCTTGTCCCAACAGATCTATTGTATTTTCTAGCCTGGTTTTCATCCTCTATAAATAGTGGGACTATGAATCAACTTCAAAATAAGATTTCTAAGCCTTACATTAAAGTTTTTCATAATTTAGCCTCTTTGCAAAAGATTTTCTCTTGAGCCAACTATTTTCAAAATTTGGTGTTTTAGCTTGAGCCTTTTCTCTACTTGCTTTTGCACTACACAATTCCAAGTGTTTTCACTTCTCATCTTGGTTGTAGGGTTGTGTTTGTGAGCTATCTTTGTGGTCAAGTGTTGATCACCGTTTTCTTCGATTGAGAAGTTGTAGAGGTTGCGGCCTCGAGTGAGCTCCAAGTTGGTGTTGCTGCACCGTGACAGAGGACAAGTGTGTTCGAAGAGTTCTAGTGAGAACTTGTAACCGATTGACGATCCGGTGGGATCGATCGTAGTGGAAATCCTTCATCATGTTGAAGGCGGGGACGTAGAGCAGTGGTTCGAACTTCGAAACATATCCTTGTGTTTGCGATTGCTACTATCTCTCTAAACTCTACTCTCTCTCTTACTTGCACTTATATTGCTTACTCCTTTGCAAGATCTATCTAATTGTAATTACTTATTGCTAGTTTGTTTTTAATTCCTATTTGTCATTAAGTATAGCTATCACCTATTCACCCCCCTCTAGGTGATTTTCAATGTTAAATATAATTGACACTTAATTTTTTAATAGAATTGTTTAGTTCCAGAGTCCCAGAAATATTTGGAGTTGTAAAGTCCTAGTATTTGGGGTTACAGGAAGGAGTCATAGTAATAGTTTGAATAGGAATGGTTTTGTTGGGTTTTCATGAGAAGAGGAGTGTTATTCTATTTTCCAATTCTTTAGGGATATAGTTCTTTCGAGAATTAATAAAGATGTATGTCTTAAGATTTTATGGAGTTTTTATTAGAGTATGTAAGGGTATTCTTGTAGTTTCCTATTCATTCATCATTTATATAAAGGGAGGCAACCCCGATCTAGAGTTAAGCCGGCTATTTTTTTCCCAAACCTAGCATGATATGAGAGCAATCCCTCTTCTATCACCATCTACAGCTCCATCATTATTCAACTTTCTAGCCCTAGCTGTCACCTAAGAAACCCCAGCCACCACCCATCTACATCATCTTCTTTTTATCTTTCTCTTCTTTTTTCCTTTCCTTTTTCAGATCTAATGTGATCTAAATTTAGATCTACACAAATAAAGAAAAAAAGAGAAAGTGTTTACTGTTTCACTATGAACAGGATGAACACTAACTACGGGTACTTTTCATAGTGAAACAGTAATGACATGTCCTATTCATCTCCGAAACCCTATCCGATCATCTCCTCCATAAAAAGAATATACAAGAATACGCTTACACACTCTAATGGAATATGCTAGAATACCCTTACACATCTTCATTGTAGTTTATCAACTCCAACTGTAATTGGACTTGGTGAACTCACTGTCATTAAACTATGGGCAAGATATCTGTTATGCAGTGTGAAACATACCGTCCCCAAAAAGGAATCTATATTTGTCACTTCCAGTTCGTCTAACATTTTACACTTATCTTGTGTTTAACTATTGATTAAATGACATGGTTTCTTGTCGCATGGTTAGTGCAACTTATGTCCTATGCAACCCCAATACCCAAGTTGTCATGGGGCATTTGGACATAGCCTCAATCACCAAAATATTTAACTTGAGCATGGTTTGATTATACAAAAAAACATGATTAATTAAGTTGTTGATAAAAACATTGTTTTTTTTACTGCACTGCAGCATTAAATCTTGTTGCTATTATTCCTCATCATTTGGTATGTTGAAATCTTGTGATTATGGTGATACGTAACAAATATGAATGAAAATTATACTATATATATGCTCTTAAGCGAAGTATCGAGCATGATGTGAGTTTTTCACTAACAACCTATTGAAATGGTACCCTAAGTCCTTATCAGAATTTGAGAGGAAAGGATGGATTTGAGGAATCCTCTGTTGATGTTCTTATTTATAGGCAAATACAATTATAAGTTATAATATGTGTAGAACTTCTAATACATAAAGAAAATATAACTTCTAATTAGGTAACTATAGGACTTCTAATACATAGAATAGTGACTCTTAATTAGGTAACTATAAGACTCCTAATATAGAAAGCAATATGACTCCTAATTAGGTAATTAATGTAATCAAAAAGTTTTAACACTCTCAAGTTGGAGCATAGCTATCAAATTCCCAGCTTGTCACAAAGACTAGATAGAAGCTTCCTACGCAGATTTTCTAAACTGAGAAACAAATGAATACTAACTTGCTAATTTGATGTCACACCGTTGAATCATTGATGTCGATGTTGAAGTCACCAATTAAAACATTTATGCATGAAGACTGCATAAAAAATCTCCTTCCATATAGTTAGGATTTTAGAGTTTCCTCAGTAGGAGGTTCTGAGAGATTCCTAAACTCAGTAAAGTTGTGATTTTGAGAGATCTTCAAACTGAGTAGAAGATCCTCAAACTCAACAGTAAAAGATGTTTTGAGAAATACTTAAACTCAGTTGAAGGAACACCATGGAAAACTCACAGAAATTTCACCCATAAATATTTTTTTCCCTTGACTTTGACAATAGTAATTTGAATTTTCATGAGACCACGAACATCTTTGATCTCAGCCATGAGTTCAGACCGTAACAAACAAAGAATAGGATGAGAAAAACAATAAAGACGAGAAAACTTGCAGCAGCAGAAATATCGATGAAGAAACTTGCAACAACAACATGATTAGTTAGCAACCACTATCAAATATGTTAATATCAATAGTAGGAACGGGTACCAGCAACATGAATGAGAAGCAATAGCAGAAAGAATGGGTAGTATTATACAACAGAAACAAGTAGATGTTGATTAGTCGATACTAGCATCAATAATAGATGAGCATAACCCTTGCAATTAATAGCAACAGAGAAAGACGAAGGAAGAAAAGTGGGCCAGTGCTAGACCATACTACATGTGCGCAACACAACGCAGGTTCGAGGATAGCGTAAAAGAGACGATCAACGGAAAATTTGACAGGCCCTGATTTGAGAGAAAAGGATCCGAGAGGGATTTGACGAGTCCTCTGTGTGTATTCTTATTTATAAACAAATACAATTACAACTCATAATATGAGTAGGACTCCTAATACATAAAGAAATATGACTCCTAATTAGATAACTATAAGACTCCTAATACATATAACAATATAATTCCTAATTAGGTAACTATAGCGCGACCCAGCTTAGGCTTGAAGATTGCGTGGAAACAAAAATCAGTAGAAATTTTGAGAGGCTCTAATACCATATCGGAATTTGAGAGGAAAATGATCTGAGTTGAACCAAACGCTTAGATAAAAAACTGCACTGAAGGTTGTATTCATCGCCTTGAATAGAATTAAATAACTACAATATGACTCCTAATTAGGTAACTATTAGACTCCTGATACATGAAGCAATATGACTCTTAATTAGGTAACTAATCTAATCAAAGAGTTTAACAGTCCTCATCACAATATTGTTGACAATGAGTTAAATTTTCTTTGGTTGCATGCTATGTATGTTTAATTGCTCATAAGGTGCTATATCATTTTATGAGGAATGCATATTTATATGTTTTCTATGTTTTTTTGCATCTTATGGAGCTTTTCATCTTCTGCTTAATTATTAGTTCTTCCTTTAGTTTCTAGTTTCACTTGGCAGTCTTCTATCTTATATATGTTGGCGACTTGTTGTACTTCTACATGTATAATGAGCTTAATAACAAATAGGGGTCTGTTTTACCTATATTTGATCAACTGAAATGGAAGTCATAGTTTTGTCAAGAAAGCACTTTAACTCATTTTACCAAAAAGCTTAAGTTAATGGGTTTGTCAAGCAAAATTAATGCTTATGTGTTGCACGGATACGACAACATTGAAATGGACATGACACGTAGATCCATGGCAAATTCTTAAAAATACACACGACACTTGTGTCTGGCACGCGTGTTGGGCACGTTTCGGATGCGACACGACCCTATTGTAAGAATGCTCGTGCTACATATAACACTTCCACTCATGTGAGCTTTTGTGCCAATGTGGAAAGCCATTCTGCTTAAACATGATTTCACAGAATGACAAAATAATTTGGGATATTTCATATTTTGAATTGTGAATGATTGAACCTGGGACATCGTAAAACTTGGAGCTTTGATTCGATGTCTGCAGCCCACTTTGATTCCATATCTGCAACCCACTTTACACACTCTTTAAGATGATAGGTTTTGGCAAAACAATGTATGTCAAGATAACTTAACATGTTTCACAATGGAAGAACCATTTATACTCTTTCTTCTGTCTTCAATATACTTTTCACAACGTTATTGGCTGCATGCAATGAGCTAAAGAAGTGAGATTTCTTTTTCTATTTTGTTCGTTCCAAGATAATTTGATATGTTCTACAGAATTTAAAGTAGATCTACAGTAGTCCTTCTGTTGATTTTCTGAATGGCAATATCACTAAAATTCCTCCATAATTTTTTTTAAAACATTTCAGAAACGGACCATAAGAGTGCAGCCACTTATGCAACTTTGATGGATTCCATCACACATCCAGAGG
This sequence comes from Agave tequilana, assembly GCA_038442645.1. Lineage (NCBI taxonomy): Eukaryota > Viridiplantae > Streptophyta > Magnoliopsida > Asparagales > Asparagaceae > Agave > Agave tequilana. The sequence goes on along the minus strand of JAVJIF010010208.1, from coordinate 153,652 downwards.
TCTCTTTCTATATGCTCTACACTTGTTGTCATTTAGATTTATTTTGGTTTCCATGGACATCAAAAGAGGAGCATAAGTGAAATATTGACATTAAGAATGATCACACAAAAATTTAAAGGTAGGCTTATATAAGGGCTCATCTAATCTGTTTTCTTTGAATTGGTTGCAATTAAAATCTAGATTACAAAGCAATGCTCCTATGCCAGTTTACTACGCTCTGACCACTTTTTCTTCCTTGGTAACAATTCTTACTTTATGGTTTCATGAAAGCTTCTTGTCACTGATGTTTCAATGGAGGTCTCATCAATAAACATATAATTGTCATCCAATACTTCTTAACATAGGAAGTGCTAAGAATCTCCTCTCTGACATTTTTGAGGTGTAAACATGTTATAAAATTCTTTTCCAAAATTTAACATTAGCATAATATCTTCTGTAATGGTACAACCGAAATAATATTATGGTCCTCAACCATTTTCTCCTGTTTTATTATAACAACTTTCCTATGCCAGTTGGTTATATCAACAAAGGCGCATAGTGTCTTAAATAGAAAATGGTCTTACTGATAATCGAAGTAAACACCAAAAACTTGTATTAGGGAACTGTGGCAAAAGAAATGTCAAAATTTATGAGAATCTACAATTCAATTTTCTAACATCTTAATTTCTTTTCTTTTAACTCTCAATCATCTTAAGAATACATTTATTTGCTACGATATCTTGATGTCTTCACCTTGTTCAAAAATAATTTTGGATAACAGACTACTTTGGTTAATGGTTCTGGAAACTGATGCTTCACTGACGCTGAGCTGGAGGTTAAATCTGACCATCAATGAGTTTTGTATGATTGAGGAAGCAACACAACTTATCACCTCTCTCTAAACTTACACAAATCACAGATAAAAGGATCCCAACGTTGTGCATGGTTATGCCTGTTAGAAACATGCCTTGTATTCCAAGCATTAACAAGAGGGATTAAAGAAACAAATTATACATGGCAATGTTAAGCCATGAGAGGTTAATTTTTTGGTTGGATATTCCATGGCAGCACTCACAAAGAAGGAAACTCCCATCAGGTCCATTGTCCAAGTCATATTAGGACTTTGATATGATACTATTACATGGTGTTTTTCAAGTAAGATTAATCAAGATGAGGTGCTCAGCTCGGGACAGATTCAACCAACTAAATTCAAGTTGGATTCGGACTTATTGGCAGGTTCCAACTTCCAATTAAGGCAAGTCTTGGATTATTTCGGAATTCATCAATAGAAGTCAACATGAATTTGAGTCGGGCTACCGTTTCAGATAAGGTGCTGATTTGAAACTATTCGGACTGGGATATTGTTATAAAATATGGCGATGGCAATTGCCTACAATCTGAATAGAAGAGGAAATCTAGGGTTTAAGAAAATGGATAAAAAAATATGAAAGATAATCAAGAACCTGATAAGATTCCCCTTCAATTGGGCTTCACATTCCTTGCACCAATCTCAAGATCAGATCTCAATAAAACTGAAAAATTTGATTTAATCATTCCTTCACTAGTAGAGAGGTCTTGAAGCTAATTTATAGGCTTTACAAAAGCCAGTTCTCATAAAACAACCAATGTATTAAATTTCAAAAGGAAAAAACAACTAAAATCAAAATAAAATATAGCAAAATTACATAAGAATAAACTAGAGCCAAAGGAATCCAATATGCTATCTTCTTGTGTAGACTCGCTCAAACAGCGTGATGTCCTCATCATTTACCTTGAGGTGGGAGAAACTCGACCCTGTCGAGTGTAGACCCACACGAAGCATCTCAATCGGGTCATGGTGGTGGTCAGGGAACTGACAGTTGTGCATCAAGTCTGAGCCAAGGTAGTGGAGATAGAACTGGCATTCGTGATAGATCAACTACAGTCGATGGTAGATCTGAAAAGGCATATGTAGCAGAAAGAGTCGGATCGGCTTCACTGAAAATCAAATTGATACCAGGATCCCATGAGATATCTAATTCACTAGTAATGGAAGTAATCCTGAGGATCGAGAAGGACTATCGAGCGTGCAACTGACTCACAGGTTCGAGAAAGAACATCTCAGAGTGAATCATAACTATCACCATATTTTTAACTGCAAATTCTTGCAAGATACTATGTGGATAAGCAATAAATTTATATTCATCATTGCAAATTGTTATTTGTTTACGGGTCTCATCATGCATTCAGGCAAATGCAATGCTACAAACTTTCTAGGTAAAACTCCTATAATTACAAAAATGAGATATATGGGTTTCCTAGGAGGACGTATATCGTACACCTCTAATTGTATAACATTACGAGGATTAACAGAAATATGACGAGAATCAGGAAATAACTACATTCACTAAAAGAAGAAACCTAAGAGTAACCTGGCGAATCATAATAAAGCTTTTCACTGACTTACTAAAAGAGGAAAAGTAAGGGGCAATGACATAACCACTGTCTGCACGACAGAACTCAAATGGTTTACTAGATGTAACGACACTAATATCAACTGTCTTATGTTCAATTCTGTCTTCTATCATAGGTATGGCAAGCAAATACCTAATAACCGTTAGCAACATACTAGACTCCACTAATGCATTGTGAACGTCACTAACACTCTCTTCATGAACATGGATCTTATCAAGGTGGGTGTACTAGACTTAATACTCATCAACATCACTAGTAACTTCAGAAGGAATGTGGATATCCTCGACAATTCTCAACCTATCAATATCATAAGTACGCGCAATATCAATATGTAGACTCTTCAAGGGGCAATGATAATCGTAAAATGTTCAAAATTTTCGCACTTAGAACGCTTGATCGAGGGACACTTGTAAGCATGATGTCCATATCCCTTACACGTAGAATACCGCTTTTTGATTTTGAAAGTGAATCTCCTATCTAAAGGTGCTCTAAAAGACAATTCTAGATATAAAGCCAAAAGAAACATCTCTTAGACATACTTCATAACATTTAAGATCATCTCTCTTTTGACATCATGTCTGAAACCATTATAATATATATATATATATATATATATATATATATATATATATATATATATATATATATATATATATATAATAGGAAATGATATATCTAAAAGTCACATTTAAATACAAGTTCCTCAAATTTAAGTCTATACTCGGTAAAAGAAAAGTCTTCCTGACATAAATAAAACAACTCTTCTAAAAATCGTGTTCTATAGGAAGAGGAAATAAATTTTTCCTAAGTTTTTCTTCATTACATCCCATGTCTCTATAGGTCCGGTGTATGTTCTCGCTAGTTATCTTTCTACGATAGTCGAATAATCCTGAGTTGAATATTTTAGTTTCAGCTTAGCAAAGTGGACTCTATGATTATCAAAAAATTCGCACAAATCAAAATAGTAGTCCATGTGCGCTATCCAATCACAAAAATCACGGGGGTCATGTTTACCTTAAAAATCGAGAGTCGCTACCCGACTCTTTCATTGGACTTCTCTCCTAACAACATGCCAATCATAATTATTACACTCTCTAGTGCAATGTGAATTCGTGTTTCGTAACTTAACACACACTCATTAATAATTACACCGTTTACTGCGATGTTGTGAATCCTTGTTTCGTGAACGCCAAGCATAATAACTTCACTCTCTAGTGCGATATTGTGAATCTGTGTTTCGTGACTCTGGGAGGCGCCTAAACCTCGTGCTAAGCTCATGCATATTTACAACTTAATCCAGAAAAGTCTGCAATGCAAAAAAAATACAAACAGGCAGATGATTATGCAAAATTTCTAGACTAAAAAAATACATGCATGCACTAAATGATGAAAATTGCAATCCTAAAAAGCTTAATCTCTATATGCATGAAATGTAATACTAAATGATGATGTTAAGTAAGATCAATAAATATTAACAATAATGCATAATAAACTACAAATAAATGCACAACCCTTGAATTTGCAAAAATGAACAATTAAAATTGGATCAAATTACGATATTACCTAAGAAGGTGAGTAGTTCACGCTCAAACAAAGTCTTGTAAGTCTTTAGACGATTCTTCATAACGAACGGCTGAACATCTTCCAGGAAAGCTCGAGAACAACTGCAACATGGGCATAACGTGATTAGAAGAAGACTACTTCAAAATGGCTTGAATCGACTTTGAAACGAGTTCAAAACGACTTCTGAACCTACCCTGCTGAGTTGGGTCCGAGTCGGGACTGAGGCAAGACTGAGTCAGGCCTGGTCAACTCGGCTCTGCTCGGGTCGGTTGGTTCATGTCTGAGCCGGGTTGGATCCGGGGCTGCAAGCGGGCCGAGTTGACTTGAGTTGGATCTGCAATTGATTGCGGGTCATATTGATATTGGATGTTTTGACCAGCTGATCAACCCGAAAAAAGATGCATCGGTCGCGGCGTCGTGGATCAGTCACATGCGATCCACACAAAAGGCTACATAGAAAGCTCAAAAATTATGAAAAAATCGCGGCAAATCTTAAAATAATAATATAGACATCAATATTCTAGCTTTCATTTCTAGCTGGTCAAAAAGGCTATACTAGCTGGTCAAAAGTATATTAAATACTTGATTTTGGTTGTAGATACTTGAAATAATATAGATCAACTTCAACGGAATGGATCCTGTATTCGAATGATGTATAGTTGTATTTGAGTGGGAAAGATTCGGGCTCGAATCCTTCCGGTATGTGTTTGGGTTGGGGGGGGGGTGAGGGAAGGGGACATGAGTTGTGATGACTTCTCTCAACTTTGATGGAGTCCCGACCAACGAAGGGAGATGGATATGACGAAGGGAGGAGGATTTGTGCCCTTCTCAACTTTGGGTCCAAGGGATGGCCATCGGTTCGTACATATCTTGACCTTGGGACTTACGGAGAGCCAAGGGTTTTTCAAAGTCGAATAACCTTTCCTAGTTATATTTGGTTCTGACTTGCGAAGGGAGAGGGGATTGCTCCTGTCCCTGCCTTGGGTCTTCGGGAGAGCCAAGGGCTTTTCAAGGTCTGACGATCTTCCCTGGATTTACCTTCGTGAAGGATCCACGAGGGAGGATCTCGTCTCACCTCAGATTTTTGATAGTCTTGTTAGAATTAGATTTCTCTCTCCCGATCATATTTTGTTTTTATACTTGTCCTTTACAGATCTCGATTAGTATAGAATTTAGGCAAATTCAAGATCGAACTGAAATCATGTGATGTAAAATGCTGATGCCAATTTGGGTCAGTTGATAAATATGAAGTAAATAAATCCTACAATGGTATAAGTGAAGCGGGTAATCCCTATGCCATGTGCATACCAGTAATAAAAATGGATGGATGTTGAATACACGCATGCATCCTTGAGCTTTAAGCTTTACTTTGAGAATGTCATCATGATTCATGCTTTTAGTATTTGTCATTTTTCACAATACTAGAGCATTTTCATGGTTTAAATCAACAGATTATCTTCATGGCATGATAATAAATAAGCATATGAGTTCTGCCGTGGCATGTTGAGTAATTCACGTAAAACCACACTTGTTTGGATCATGGATGTTATAGCGTCTTCATAGTCAGTATCCTCCCACTCGCGGTGGGAGCGTGTAGTGCTCACATGTGGGAGAAAAATGTCTCAAATTATTTATGAAAGATCATGTTTTCATTTTACCCCCCCATGTACTATAGAATCACAAGATTGATCATGCCAACCGGATCAGTTGTCTTGCATGATTATAATGGAATAAGTGTAGTTTGAAATTTCTGTCCTGTATATTTGGAGGTTACATAATCTTTTCTACAAATATTGTGATAAAAATATTTTTCATTTATTCTCTAGGATTTATGGCTCCTGATTTTTTTTATGTAATAAAATTGCATGCACATAAATATGTGTGTTACAAAATCTGTAAATGGAGTGAGATTATATGCAACATTATGTCAAGCATATCAATTGCAAGCGTGCTATGCAAATGCAAGTTTTGCAGGTGTATTTTATGCTCTATTGTCAAGCCACTTAAAATTTCTTGGGCATAAAATATTTGATCCATAAATAAGTGAATCGAGACCGATTATGGATGTAGTAATAGTAATGTCCACATGTATCTATTGTTCTTACATGTATTAAAATGTCTCATTATAAAAAAAAACATGTATGTGCATGTTCAATGTACGCAGATGTCACAAAAGGTGGTGCTTTTAATTTACATGCATTATGACATTTCAGAAATAATGTTTGTTTAGTAAAACCAAATTATATTAATCTCTGTATGAATTTCAATTGTCGAGCTCTCATTTGTATAAGAGGGAACCTCTGCCCTTCGATATTACTCAAATACTTAATGTGAGGCTTTGCTCCTTGGGTTTGTGAGGCCTTATGAAAATATAATTGTGATGTGAACAATGATGTGTGTGTGGGAAGAGCAATAAAATACTCAATCACGCTTCACCAATAACGATCGTGGTAGGACAACTTAAAACTAATAATGTAAAAATGAATATAAACAAAAATATGCACAAAAAAAATTCTAATTTAATCAAGAATCAATTAAAGACAATATATTGTGTGACAAGGTTCTACGATCAATATCAAATTTACTGAATTACATGCAAGCCGATGCATACAATCTCACATTTGTAAATAACAATTAAATCTATGAAATATTAGAAATTTATATCAGACTCAAAATAACTGATATGAATTAGGAACATACCTATTGAGGATCACAAGGATCTCAGTGACTTGTAGCGGTTGCTAATGTGTAGTTCTCGTCGTCGCGAACGCAACGGTTCGAAGATCGCCTGAATCGGAGTCCGGATGTGCAAGTTACGATATGAAAATGAAGACGGTGCACTAATGAGTCTGTTCTTTACTGAACCTGTTAATATATCACAGGTCAGGTTCAATGTAGCGCCGGGTTTGTAATTTAAACCTGTTTGCCTCTTTTAATTATAGATGTTGGTTGGGTCGGTTGAGGAATTGAACCCGTTTCACGTTTTTCTTCTTCTGTGTTGTTGTTTGATGAGAGGTCGGCGGAGCCTTAGCGGTTTGGCAAATGGTGGCGGCCGTGAAGTGTCGAGGGGAAGAGGACCAGGCACAGGGCATGATGTGCCAGCGAGGGGCGGTGACGGGAAGACTTTGATGAAGAGACGATGAGTGGGTTTGTGATTGGCAGTGCTCGAGGCATGAGGACGAGGAAGCTTGAGTGGCTGGGCACTTGGCATCGACGATGAGGGAGCAAAGAAACATGAGGTAGTTTGTTGGGTTCTTTGGCTTTTGCTGCAGGTGTGAAGAAAGAGAGGAAGAAGAAAAGAAGAGAGACAAGGAGGTGGTGGGCACACGTGGGATCCATAAGGGAAAAAGAAAGAAAAGGAGAAACCGGTTGTCATGTGGGGAAGGGAAAAAAGAGAAATAAAAAGAGAAAGTGAGAAAATAAAGGATTTTCTTTTTAGGGATTTTTTTGGGAATAATTTTTCTAGGGTTTTTATTTTTGAGAGAGAAATTTGAGGAGAGGTGGAGATAGTAAGAGTAATGTCGGCACTCGGAGGTGCACACAATAGGAAAGGAGAATCTGTCGGTATCAGAGGCACACGTAATAGGGAGGAGGATATAGAGGATAGGCTAGTTAGGATTTAACACTATAGACTAGGATTTTTTAGAGCTTCCTACCACTAAGAGAGAAATTGGGAGCGATTATTGCTCTTATACAGTTTTGAGGAGATATTCATAACTTTGTTGCATATTCAAAAAGGGAGTACATGGGGGCCTTTATATAGGCTGTAATATTGTACTCTTTTACTTCTATTTGGATTACATAATCAAACTCTTAAAAGAAATCAAAAGTTTAAAAGAAAAAAATACATGAAAAGAAAATTTACATGAAAAGGAAACAAAAAATCTTATTATAATTCTGATTACTACAAAACCCAAAATAAAGAAACTAAAAAATACAAAAATTCTACTATTGAAAAACTAGAACGAGGCATCTTCTCCATCATTGATACACGTACCATATATGTGACTTGATGTCCACACGAAATTGGCTCTGTCCCAAAGGATGTTTCGGCTCTGCACATTTTGTATATTGATAGCTCTGCAACTATTCTCTTTATTGCTGTCGAAAAATAGTCAAGTCCATGTTATGATGTTATACATTCAGCTATTTCCATCAGTTTATTAACTGAACAAACTATAATTAATTAGCAATATAGTGGTCAATAATCACGAGGTATAATTAGCAAGGTATTTTCCAATTGTGAGGGCCATGAAAGAACAACACCATTTGTAATGTGATATATTGTTGTATGCTTAGCATACCTGTGCTACTGCCATGTATTTGAATCATTGAATATTGATGTCAATTTCTAAACAAAGGAAATATCATTTCATAGCCAACAAAATGAATGCTTAATTAAACACAATAATTGTTTTGGAATCCTATCGAATCATGGTTCCATTCGATTACACCATGATGGTCTCATTTGTATGTGACTGCTTTTTTAAAAATAACCAATATGGCTGCCTTGTGTTGGTGATGAGACAAGCATTAATATCAAATGAGGCATACAAACAAACACCTTGTATGCATGGAATTATGCTACATGAACAATCCGTACTACATGAGTAGTTCATCTTCGAATGATGTGATGATTTTTTTGATTTAACCATTTAACTAGTATTCTATAAAAAGGTTTAAGCGGTCGATTAATCGGCCACTTAAAAATGTTTTCGGCCTTAAACCGAACAAAACTTGAAGAAAGTGGTCAGATTACTCGGCGAGGCGATTAATTCGCTTAAGCGACGATTAAGTGTCTAATCGGTGATTCATTAGCGTCCATTTAAATGTTATTCAATCATTTTCTAAATGGGTTCGAATTTCGAACCCATTAAGCTGACTGAATTAAACCCGATCCAATAATTGAGAATATAAATTGTCGCGTGTTGGAGAATTAAAGCTCGCGAGCCCTAAATTTATCCGCATCCTCGATCTCCTGCGGCCACGACGAAGCTCCTGAATCTCACAAAGAAATTCACGAAGAAGCACTAGATGCTCACGGTGACGAGATGATGAAGCTCCCGAAGCTCTAATTTTATCTGAAGCTTCTGAATCTCACAGCGGCGACGATCCTCCTGGGGAATTGGGGCTCCCAAAGCTTGACGACGATGAGGAAGTCACAAAGCGTTGATCCTCTTGTGGTGACCTCCCTCCTCGACATCGACCTCCCTTGCGGTTGATCCTCCCACTGCGACGTCGCTTTATGTCGACAAAGATCTCCCCTAGCGATTAGCTCTTTGTTCAGCAGCAAAGCATCGATAGCGACCTCCACTTGCATCGACGTCGACCTCCCGCTGGTCAGCTCTCTCCGCCTCGCGTGCACGTATTTTTTTCAGGTTCTTGCCAATAGTTTTTGTTTCTTTTAATAGGCTGAGGAGTGCCTCAAGCATGAGAAGGATAGAGTTGCACACTACTTGCACTTGCATCTAGCAGTGAACTAAAATTGTTGGAGGTATGTTGCTTTTTGAAAGAAATACATACATTTGTTCATTTAAAAAGCATTTTTTTAATTATAGTTGTTGGAGCTAGAGGTATATTGCTGTACTTTGAACTGATTGATATTATTACTTTTTAAATTCTCTTAATACTAGCAATTTAATTTTTTAAGTTATGTTGTATCTTTTATGCTTTTTTTGGGGAGTCTATAGAATTCATATTTGCATCTTTTAAGAATTATAATATTATTATATATTAAAATAATAATAAAACGTGTAATCCGTTTAATCGCCGTTTAAACCGTTTAAGCATTAGGCGCTCTCAGACCGCGCACGTACTGAAACCGCTTTTTAGAACATTGCATTTAACTCCTATAATAAAGTTAAATTTAGGGTTAACATGGAGTATTTCTGATGAGGATCGATTTAGTTATTATTTAGTGTGCTCCTTTTACGTTGTTTTATTTTATGTAGTGTGTTTTTTTAGTCCCACATCGGTTATGATGGGGAAATCTTCTTTGTAGGTGCCTATATAAGGCTTAAAGTTGAATTGATTTATTTAGACTATGATGAGTTAAATATAAACCCCTTTTTGTGGAAGCATGTTGATTTGCTTTACAAATTTAATCTTTGCATGGTGATGTGCGGAGTAGGAGAGGGATCTCTCGGGTGTTGAAGCCCGAATTCATCTTTATCCTCTCAAAATCCTAATTTCTTCCCTTTCTTTTCCCCTTCTCGTATTATATCAGTTTTGGTATCAGAGCTAAATTCCTGCTCTTTTCTTCCTCTAAAAAAAATCTCCCTCCACAAAAAACATAGCTTCCACCACAAATCTCCAAAAAAAACTTAGATCTTCATCTCTTTGTTCTCTTGTTTTCAACAAAAAAATTCAGAAATTCCCCCAAAAATCTCCATCTCCAACTGTTCATCTGCTTCTTAGAAAAACCCAAAATAAGAATATCGTCTTCTTCCTCAATTCTCGACCCCGTGATCTCTCTAACCTCAGCCACCGTCATCGCATCTCTGTCGTTGTCGAAGGAGCCTCGCCGCCGTAGAGCTCATAGACACCATCGACGAAGTCCACTGCCAACACCACCAACATCACCAGGCAAACCCAACTCCCCCGCCAACAACTTCGCCTTCCTCCTTGACGAGAACTGCCGCTGCTGCACCCCTCCAACGCCTTCGCCGAGCTTCGCGACTAGATCCATTGCCTTTACCCCTCGACGCCACCTCATCCCGTTCGAAAGGTCACCACCTTGTTGTAGTTTGTCGCCATTAGCCTCCGTTTTTCATCTTCCTCATTTCAGTCGATGCCGCCTCCCTCATCCTCTTCCCTATCATTAACTTTGCCGCATCTTTCAACACTCCTCGCCAGCAGATCAACATCACCGGAGGCCTCCGACATCAATTCAGGTCTCGTCGATTCTTCTCTAGCATCATCACTCCATCGTCGTCGACAGCAAGAGCATCCTCCGCTCCTCGCCGCCAGGTTCTCGTCATGTCGCCACTAGCAAACCTGAGAAACTGTTAGGTAGAGAAGAAAAGGAAAGCAGGTTGCGGGTTGTAAATTTGTCAACCCGAATTCAACTCGTTTCGGGTTTAAGTGGTCAAGCCCGTGAACGATCCGACCCGTTCTGCTCGATCCGACCCACGAAGGTAGCCTCCAAGCCGCTGCTGACGTCAACAGCTCACACGTTGACATTACCTCAAGTTGAGCCACTGGGAAGCCGAGTCGTCTAGCTAAGTCGCTCATCGAGTCGTCAAGCCGACTTCGAGCCATCTGTTGATGTCATCTGCTCAATGCTGACATCATCGGCTCGCCTGAGCCGCTCATGTTCACAACAGCTGTGCAATGACGTTTTGGAGTCCATTTCTGCCCTGTTTGGGGTTTGATTCAAGTTTTGTCTGAAACATTCAGTCCGTAGCTGAGTCCCGACGCTACTTGAAAGATTTCACAGCTTTTGAGTAACAAATCACATCTCCACGAGCTCCTGTTTGGTGTCGGTACAGTTCCTGCAATAGTCCAACAACGTTTCAGGACCCGTTAGGCGTCAGATTCAAGTTTTGTTCGAAGCATTAGGTTCATAACTGAGCCCCAGAGCCGACATGGAAGAGAACCTCGATCGCATGCTAGGAAAACTTGACCTCATTCTCAGACTAGCTCAGAATTGCAATTCCACATTAAAGAGGATAGAGTCACGAGGCGAGAGTCGACATATCAATAGCGTCGTGATGCTAGAGAAGCAGAAGTTGATGAGTGATCGTACACGTGCATTGCATGTTTTCATATCATATGTGTCACATTTGTGCATTTATGTTTAAATAAAACTCTGCTATTTAATGTACTTTCATGTTTAGTGGCGTGCAGTGTAATCAAGGAAGAAAAGGGAGAGATTGACAGATTTATCTAATTTAATTTAAAAATTCAAAAGAAAGGGGATCAATTCAAATCCAAAGGTTCTAGAAGCTATCTTATCTGAAAACTGGATATATCAGATAAGATAATATCATCTAATTTCAAAGAAAAATAGATTAGAAGAAGACCCTATCAGTTTCGTTGAGGATAAAGAGATAAATCGTCAAATATTAAGCATATATTCAAAATCTAAGAAGATAGAAAGATAAAGGACAAATGGACGTACACACGCAGCTGCGTTTCGCGGCCAAGTGTTTGAATCTTGGGGAGCGTTTGATCCCCCTATCTTCTTACGCTATCTCCTATGTCTTTCTTCCTATAAATACCTGCATACTCAGAGGCAGAGGAATGAACTCCAGCAGAGAGCTTTAGTTTAATTTAGATTAGGTTTTTATTTTCTTTTTCAATGTAACTTTTATTTTATTTTAGGCTAGAGAGAGTTACATGAGAGGAGAAGAAGAATTGTAATTAGAGTGACACTGATGTAATCCTTCTTCAAGAGAGAATTGTAATGAAGTGATATCAATGGAGTTTTCTATTTTTCTTCATCGTACTCGATCCAGTCAAAGCAATTTTTTCCACTGCTTCTCTTTAATTCAAGGTAATCTTCACTACAACTCAAAGTATGTTATTCAACGATAAAGGTAATTACTCCTCTATCTTTTTTTATTTTTCTTTCTTAGATTAATATAACAGTTTTCAAAATCAACACTTTCTCTTTTTATTTCTATTTTCTTTAAACTCGTTTTTTCTTTTAACAACAAACCCATCTTCTTCTTTAGAATTCTTTTAACTTAGATTAGCTTCAACTATTTTTATTTTCTTTTAAAACTGAGAAGAGAACTTTAAACTCGTTTTTGTAAAATTAAAAGAAGAAACTTACTTAATTGCTTCCATCGCAGTCCCTCCCTGTGGATCATGACCCGTTTAGCCCTAGGCTACAAGGTAGCATCGAAAACCTTGCACTGTTCCTAAACTCTGTATTTTCTGTGCAGGTTTGACTCGATCAAAATTTTGGCACCGTTGTCGGGAAAAGACGTTAAATTTTCTTCTTTTTGATTTACTTTAACGAATTAATTTTTTTCTTCTCTGGTTTGGTGTGCAGGGGCTGATTTCTGGAAATAAAGTGTTGCAGTGGCATATAGCATACCTCAGACTCTGCTCTAGAAAGCTGAGCTCAGGGAACCCAACTATTGCCGCGAAAAAAAGGCAAGAGCCGCGTTTGTGTGGCAAAGTGGGAAGGTCTACTAATATGCTTTGTTGCAGGTTGCTTGAATTGCAAAGTATAGTCATCTGTAGTATTTAGTTTCTTAATTTAATTTACCTTGCACACTGTTCTAACCTCAACAGTAAATTAGTGTTTGTTAATTTTGAAAACGGTTTAGACTTTGCATTTTAGGGCATTCGTCTATTTCGTTTCCTTACATTACTGTTGAAAAGTGCTGGAGTAAAGGTACGAGTGCATAGCATGTAACATAGTAAACATATTTTGGGTGATATATATTGCTTGAATGTATTCATTTTGCTATATACTTGTACACTTGCATCAAAATAATCTAAGGGCATAACTCGTTATAAGGTGGGAACCCACAAACCAGCTCCTCACTAAACTAACCCAAGCTAATTAAAATTGAGTAGATGTTGACCATAGGGACATCTTGGACTCAAATAGGGATTGACCTAAGGGGGAAGTTGTTAGAAGTTGATTCTTATTAAATCGGTGTCAAAGGTTGGGGATTGAGGGACGAAATCCTGAAGGCTGGTGGTTTGGCATAATTAGACCCGTTGCTTAGGTACGGATATCTCCCACTGGTCTTGTCCCGACCTGGCAAATTAACTTTGGTCAGGTTCTGTTATGTGGTTAGTCAACAGTTAGGAGTCGTCTAGGTCTAAAGGTCTACCCTAATTTAGGTTAGATTTTTCTTTTTTTTTGTTTGTTTATTTGTTTGTTTGTTTTGTTTTTAATATCTTTGTGATATGGAGTACAATTATAATTTTTTCAATGCATATAGTGATCCATACTTCACCCCAACCTCTTTCAATTCGGATATTACTAACCGGCGTTTTATAACTTTAACCAATCAAGTATGCCAGATTGGTCTTATCCGAATCAATATATGCCCCAATCCTAGTATTATGAATAAGATTGGGATAATCATCACCCCTCTTCACTGAATCAATGAGGATACAACTCCCCCGAGTTTTACTATCAACAACCTTACCAACAAACAACTTCATATACTCCATACCAAGACCAACCTATAGAAAAAATCTTCTTTAGAAAAGAGTTTCGAAGCCTTCTTTGAGTCCACACGACAAGCGCAAATTCATTTGGATTCAATTCCCTCAAACTATTCTCAATTCCAAGATCCTTACTCTAATTTTCAAGTCCCACCCAACAAAAAGAACCTATTGACTTCAAAGAAAGTATAGAATCCATGATTCAAAGCGAAGATTCCTTTATCCAGTCCATCAATATGATTGAAGCAAGACTTAGTCGATTGGAAAACATGCATAGGAATGAGAAACTCTCCCTACCCATTCCTTGACTATTCCCGATACTTCTAGCCATATTAATGTAAAGTAAGAATCATGGTATCTTGAAGACTATGACCATAATTCAATTTCACCACAAAACTTTGAACTTGACCAATACCAACTCATTGACAAATTGGCAAGTTTTCATTCAATGAGATTGGACTTGAAGATGAATGTGACACCAATTCTCAATATTGTGATTCAGTTTCACTGTTTGAATCTATGATGACTCCGATATCCTCACCTGATTTGGACCCAGTTCTAAAGCCAATACTGATTCCTATCCCTATAGAGCTTAAACATGAACCACCTATTTTGGATAGTTATATTTCATTGTTAGGAAATGAATGTGAACTTCAATTCTATGATTTGGACCAACTCCGACTCTCGAACCTAAACTTGATTTGAGTTTTATTCTCGAGTCAGTATCGGTTCCTCTTTGTTTCAGTGTTGAGCCCAATCATCCATTCGACAAAATCATATTCCACTGTTGGACCAAGGTTATGACTGTGATGATATACCAAGATTGGTCATATAAATGGGAAAAATTTCATGCTAGGATCTTGCATGAGCTTGTTCATATTGGAGAGCATAAAATGTTAATAGGAAAGAGGTCATGAAAGATGGGTTCTATGAAATCCACAATACCTAAATTAGGCAGAAACGCTTGGCTCAATGAGACCATCACCGGAACCACCACCTTGAGATGATAATTTCCTTCCCTTACACCCTTTTCATGTATTATTGCATTTCATCCATACATTGAGAACAATGTATGAGTTAGGTGTGGGGGTGGGTTTACTAACATACTTAGGTGTTACTAATATATATATATATAAATTCAAAAAATCTTTTCTTTAAAACTTTTTGAAAAGGAAAATAATACTTTGACTTATTTTTGTAAGAAATTAAGTTAATTTTAAAGAATAAGATGATCTTAATTAGGATTTCTTATACTTGGTCAAAATATATTATTTGTTTGATTTTGAGGTTAGGAAGAAAGATTGAAAAAGTAATTTAGTCCTGATTTTTATCTTGATGAAATATGCACACTTTATACACTTACACACTTAGAGTTCTAAAAGAAAGATTCTTATGCCTTATAAAAATTATTATATAAAAAATTCTCTGATTAAGCTGGGCATTTGTGCCTTATAAGGCATAAGTATTCACGCCTAAAAGTGATTAAAGTGATTCATATAAATAAAAATCATTAATTTTGTAGCCTTGTTTGCTCGAGTCCTAAATCCTTGGGGTGTTTTCTCACCCGGTGCCTTAAAACTGTCCGATTTGGGAAACACCGACTAAGGTTCATGGGCGAATTAGAAAGCCTAATAGAGCTAAGGGATATTACCGCCATAAATGTAAAAAAAAAAGGCATAAGAGTTAGAGTTAAAGAATCCCGAGTCAAATTTTCACGAGTCAAATTTTCACGGTCACAAGCTCCATATGACTTAGAATAAAATAATAGTCTAATTGAGAAATACAATTTTAATTCTTATCTTGATTGAAAACAAGTTTTTAAATAGAGACTAAGTTTAGGAATAACTAAGTTTTGATAATCTTATGACTTATATATTACTGAATTTTTACATTAATAGTTATATTTTTCCCTTTAAATTGCGTTTTCCAAAATACTAACACTTTGTTTTTCTTTCTTTATGGATTTTGTGGTTGCAATCCACTGAAAATTCTTATGAGAGAAAACTCGTCTTCTAAAGATAATCTAGAGGTTTGACGGCTTGTTGCACGTGCTAAGTGTAATCGTGATTCCTATAAAAGTGAGTTAGGTTAGGTTAGCTCTATATTTTGTTTTGCTGGAGAACGAGCAAAAGATAGGTGTGGAGGTATGATCGTACACGTGCATTACATGTTTTCATATCATTTGTGTCATATTTCTGCATTTATGATTAAATAAATATTTCTGCATTTATGATTAAATAAAACTTTGATGTTTAATGTACTTTCATGTTTAGTGGCGTGCAGTGTAAATAAGAAAGAAAAAGGAGAGATTGACAAATTTATCCAATTAAATCCAAAAATTCAAAAGAAAGGAGATCGATTCAAATCCACAAGTTTTAGAAACTATCTTATCTAAAAACTGGATATATCAGATAAGATAATACATCTAATTTCAAAGAAAAAACGGATTAGAAGAAGACCCTATCAGTTTCGCTGAGGATAAAGAGATAAATCGTCAAATATGGAGCAAATATTCAAAATCTAAGAAGATATAAAGATAGAGGACAAATGGACGGACACACGCACCCAGACTCTGGCCTTACAACGAGGATCGCCGCGTTTCCATGACTAAGTGTTTGAATTTGGGGGAGCGTTTGCTCCCCTATCTTCTTACGCTATCCCCTATCTCTTTCTTCCTATAAATACCTGCATACTCAGAGGCAGAGGAACAAACTCCAACCAAGAGCTTCAGTTTAGTTTAGATTAGGTTTTTATTTTCTTTTTCAATATAAATTTTATTTTATTTTAGGCTAGAGAGAGAGTTACATAAGAGAAAAGAAGAATTGTAATTAGAGTGACACTGATGTAATCCTTCTTCAAGAGAGAATTGTATTGAAGTGATATCAACGGTGTTTTCTACTTTTCTTCATCGTACTTGATCCAGTCAAAGCATTATTTTTATTTTCTACTGCTTCTCTTTAATTCAAGGTAATCTTCACTACAACTCAAGGTACATTATTCAACGATAAAGGTAATTACTCCTCTATCTCTTTTTGATTTTTTCTTTCTTGCATTAATATAACAATTTTCAAAACCAACACTTCTCTTTTTTTCTCTTATTTTAAACTCCTTTCTCTTTTCTTTTAACAACAAACCTATCTTCTTCTTTAGAATTCTTTTAACTTAGATTAGTTTTAACTATTTTTATTTTCTTTTAAAACTGAGAAGAGAACTTTTTAACTCGTTTTTGTAAATTAAAAGAAGAAACTTACTTAATTGCTTCCATCGCAGTCTCTCTTTGTGGATCACGACCCGTTAGCCTTTGGCTACACGTTAGCATCGAAAGCCTAGCACTCTTCCTAAACTCTATATTTTTCTATGCAGTTTTGGCTAGATCAATGAGGCTGAGTCAGAGCTAGAAGTTATTGATGAGCCGAAATCAAAGCCAGATACAGAAGTTGATCCGGATTCAGAGCCAGAAGTGAAATAGTCTCTCATCAAGACCCAGTGGATCTTCTAGCGGAGCATATCATGGAGCTATTGCCGTCTTCGTCAGCCATAAGAGTTATCTTATCCCTGAGGTTGTCTAACGGTAAGACCCGTTGCAGATCTTTCTACATGAGACAAGTTCACAGGAGTTGACGTCTTGGTATGTGATTCAGTTTTCAACAGAGCTAATTTGAGTTATTTTGCTGCATTTATCCTGCTCGAGTTGCCTCCAACTGCAGTCGATCTGTCACGAAAGCCAGTTCCACTTCCGCCACCGTGGCTCGGGCATGATGCATCAATGTTACTTCCCTGACAACCACCATGGCTTGATTTGATGCGAAATGTGGTACAATTCTACCTGGTCGTGCCTGCCGCCTGTTATCACTGCATTCACTGGAGATGAATGCTTCTAAGCCGGGGAGAATGATGAGGATCGATCTAGTTATTATTAGTAGGTATCTTTTAAGTTTTATTTTATATAGTGTTTTTTTAGTCCCACATCAGTTATGATGGGAAAATCTTCTTTTTAGGGGCCTTTAGAATTGTTTTGGTTTATTTAGACTATGATGAATTAAATTTAAATCCCTTTTTGTGGAAGCATCGTGATTTGCTTTACAAATTTAATCTTTGCATGATGATGTGCGGAGTGGGAGAGGGATCTCCCGGGTGTTGAAGCCCGGATTCATCTTTATCCCCTCAAAATCCTAATTTCTTCCCTATTTCTTCTTTTTCCCGTTCTCGTATTACATCAATTTCTCAAAAAAAAGACATGAAAACTTCCTAAAATAATAAATATTTAAGGAATAAAATGCCAAACTTATCTCTTTCAGTGTCGGATTCGATGATTTGTAGGATAAGCGGCACAGCATGTGAGGTTCGGAACTCGACGAGGATTGAAAACGGGGGACTGTTTGGGTTTCAAAATGTGGTCAAACAGCCAGAAAAAAGGGGCTATTATAATGGCTCAGTTTAGGGTCTTTTTACGGGTTTAAGGTGTTTGGCCAGAGCAACCAGTAAATAGAGTTGGGATGTTGAGAGGTTGAAGGATAAACAAGAAAATAAAGAAGGGAACTAGTGAGATAAGGAAGATTTCGTACATGAGGATCAATGAATTTCACACCCATTGTTGATCAAACAATGCATGCTATCAATGTGGAAACTTCATCTCAAAGTTAATTTCTTTTAAAAGTACACGGATGATCCAATATCCCCTGTCGGCTGGCCATAGGCCCATAACAATGACTATGAAGGGGCAGTTACTTATACAAAGACCAAAATACCCTGGTTTGTGGGACATTGACTAGACAGTCCACTAACTAATAAAAACCTGATTTAAGTTGATAAAAAACTAATTAATAAAAAAACTAATGACCCAACATTACACAACTCAAAACCTCAAGAAATCTAATATTAGGGCTCTCCTACGCCTCTTTTATTAGACATGAAAGGCCTATTCCCCACCACTTTTTTCCACCCATTAAGTCAGACAAGACCTCCATACATTAGCCCAGAACCAGCCTGTTTAAGCAAACAATCCTCTTTCCCTTCCAAAATATAATGAAGACCATAATTGGCTTGCACCTCCCTGCTCGAGGACGCCAAATTTCTCACTAACTCTCTGACATAGAGTGGCACTAACCTAAAGGACACTAATTCAAGTTTGCATCACCGTCAAGCTTAAAACATGATGATGATGATTATCATTATCATTCAAAACTTTTGCCATCAATATGGCGTCCGTCAAAGAAGATGACATGTAGTCAAGAAAGCTCTAGATGATGACATGAAGTCATGAAAGATCCATGAAGAATTGACCTTTTCTTTGACATGCTATCAATATGTTGTAAACCTTTTATTAGTTAGCTCCAAATTGGTTGCAAGGAAACTAACTAGGGTGTGTTTTTCCTCTAAAGGAAGGCTAGGTGAGAATAGGGAAACCTGCCGTTATTGACTGCAGTTTGTGTCGCAGGAAATAATGATTGACCTCCCATAGAAACGCGCCACATCATAAATTTGCAATTTATATAATTTTGAAATTTAGACCATTCGCGCGGGGGGGGGGGGGGGGGGGGGGGGGGTCACAAGCAAAGAAACTGCGAGGTACCGGCAATTGCTGGTACTTGTGATTCAAAACTATTTCATGAGAAGCCTATGCAAGAAAGATTGGGATGAAAACCTAAACTCTAAGGTGTGAACATTGAAGTTTATTTCTCGATAGATATTTGAGCAGAAATTTGATAAAATTGTTGAAGTTTGATAAAAAAAAAAATACATTAGTTGTGAATATTGTATATAGATTAATAATCTCATGCCTAATTAATAATATGATAGAGTGTTTAAAATTGTTAAATACATTCTAATCATCTTCAGTGTGTATTAATAGAGGTCTGTTGTTAAAGTAAATTATGTAAGATTTGTAGTTATTTTAAACCACTTCATTCTTTAGGTTGTCTAAATTTGTTATTAATTATTTGTTATCTAAATTAGTCTAGAATCACAATTTAAAGGTTTTAGTTTATTGTGTATTGTAACCGGGAAAAAAAAGAGAATAAGAAAGCAATGTCAGGACTAGAAGTAAAGACTTCGAACTTCTAATTTTAAAACCATAACACTTGAGTTAAGCTTCAAGTTTGTCTTTTTTGCGCATAAGGCTTATAAACTAAAAGCGCAATTATGTAAAATTATTATGGTTTTGTATAAACTTCCAACTTTTTTCCCGCGGCCTCGTTCAGCTCATGCCAAGGAGCTACCCTTGAAAATTATATTCTTGGAATAGCCTGAATGGTACAACTACTTCTTTAATCTTTTTTCTAAAATCATTTGTGAAATATGAAACTATTGGTGTTGCCCAGGTGTATGACAGAAGTTGAGACTTGAATCTACACAGTGTTTTTATAGACCCTGAACAACCAACAACTCTACTCTAAGCTCTCATCATCACCACCACCAGTAAAACTGTCATATAAGCAAAAACTTTTTGGCAATGCTGTTGCACTGCACGGAAGGATTATTTAGTTATATTTTTGCATAATCAGACCACGGCTACCTATATACTGAAACATCTTAGCTTTCTGTGGCATTTGCATTGTCATTGCATGAAATGAACATGCATAAATGGGCCCTGAGAGGCAAACGCCCATAAATTATGAAAAGTGAAGCAAATAACGCATAATTAACCTTTTTATGTTTCTACAAATTTAATGGAACTTATTGATGTAATCACTTGCGGTACCGTTAAAAAAAAGATTTGGCCCTTAAAAAAAACAAAGTTGGTATTTTTGCTTATAGAAATGATGACTGTTAGATGGGTAAAAACATGTCCGGGGGGGGGGGGGGGGGGGGGGGGGGGCCTTGGTCAAACTTGTTTTTTCATATGGTCAGATGATAACCATATTCAATAATTTATCTTATTGATATGGTTAGATTATAATCATATTCAAGAATAGAGCAGTGCTACTTATGAAGTTAAAAAATAATTCTAAATGCCATAGTGGGAGGAAAGACCATAACAATCCCCACCATGATTGGTATCTCCAAGGTGACATAAGCTTTTGGGTCTCACAAGAAATTAGATCACCATATCTCTACAATGTTACAGTGATTCTAGACCCAAATGTGCTTATATGCATTTGTATATCTATGTACGTCGACGTTATTCGGCACTTTGATGTTCTTCTTCTTGTTTATTTATTTATTTTTTTGGGTGTGCATTCACTTGAACATCGAGGACTCTCTAGGACACTCCAATAAATAATATATGCAAACACATCAGACATGTGTCATCTTTCCACTTCAACATCAACACTTCATATGGATCCAGTGTCACAACCAACCATAAAGGTCCAATTTAGTGCAACTATGTAACTCATTGATTTCATACTTGAGCAGCTGTGTCTCATGTCAGATTTTTGGAACTATTCTGTGTTGGACACTTCTAGATGTGTGCACCCAAATAGGGACGCAAGTTGTGACAAAAAGGGCCTATAGTCTGTAGATCTTGCTATCCCACAGTTTCACATACCTTAAAACTTCGCATTGTCAGGGGAGAGTATTGCACCAAAAGTTTTTTCCCACATCCATAAGCTGTCCTTGCAGAATTATCTCACTTCAAATTAGTTAGTAAAAGACCTTTTATCAGGAGTTGTCCCCATCAGCTCATTGTTCCCCAGAGTTAGAAGAATACTCAGAATAGTTTCACACACAGCATGCTGGGCTCATACTGCCTCTTATGGTACTCTTGATCCAAACCTTCGGTGCAGTAGAGACACAGCTTTAGTGTTTTCCAGTACTAGCTTCTGTTGCTTTCATGCAGTTATTTAAGGTTCTTTTGAACCCATTAATCACTCTTAAATTTCATTTCCATCACCAACATGCTGTCAACAATTTTTATATACTGCTTTTTAAACAGTATTCCCCATAATGATGAGCTCATTGTTTCAGATTATGGTCATACTTTCTAAATTATGTTCCCAGGAGTAACAAAAGTTGAATACATAAATTTAGTTTATTTTTGTATTGTAACTCTGAGTTATGCTCCCAAAAGTAACAATGTCGGAAATATTGAGGAAGGAAATGCCAATTAACTGTGTAGAAATTCACATATTTTTTCGATTTGAATTGTTAAGGACTTTTTTGCTAACATTTTTTAAAGAATGATGGATGGAACGAAGCAGAAATTGTTTATCTGATGGATTTATGAAATTATATAAGTACATGACTTAGATGATTTACGCTTATGACTATAAAAGCATACGTGGTGAAGTGGATTGGTGTCATTACATCATAATATCACAGAAGTTTCTTTGTAGTGTAATGTACTTGTTACTCTTGCAGATTGTGAAGAGACACTTGTATCTATATGGCCTTTTGTTGTCCATTATATATCTAGTGCCTCCTTAAAACAAAAACCCTTTTGGTGCACTCAATTACAGCTTGGAAATATAATTACTGTCTTGAGTTGCATATGGATTGCAAAAATTTAATTTAGCTTTGAATCATCTACATTGTAGGTAGTACACAGGTTTAAATGCATTGTTCGAGCAGTGGCATCATGTCCTTGGCGAGGTGAAGACCTTCGCTCTCCTCTTGACGGACATTATCGAATTCGGTTGACTCTTGAAGACCCGACCGCAAGGGTTCATGCTTATATTTGCGGAGAAGATGGGGTACGGTGTTTGAACTCCTTTTTCCATTAGTAGAAAATGTAGAGACACTACATAACTAAATTAACTATGTCGTCATGTGTTAATATGACTTTTCAAACTCAAAAGTTTTGTATTCTGCCCATGTTGGACGATGATAGGTGAAATTTTTGGAGGTAATCCACAGTCGAGGAGTTGACCGAAAAGATGAGCAAGTTGCTTGGTATAACAGAAACTGGCAACAAGGAGGCCAGCTGTACTTCCAGGAACCCGCCATGGATATGGTGCTCGTTAATGTCATATTATCTCGACGAAAGCAATCCATTGGGAAGTCGGAGGTATAGGATATTTGGCACCCGGCTAGTTGATTGAAGAAAAGTGTGTCTCAGATCTGCAGGAAAACACACTTTTTTTGTACATAGAACATGATACTTTGTGTATGCTGTACTCTTCTCCAAATGAGAGAACTGTGTTAAACTATAAACCACTCTTTTAATGTTGTGAATGGATTATTTAGTCACGCCTTTTCCTCGAATTTTTTGCTCGCTCTCTGAAGATGAATGTTAAAAGGGCACTGGTGTTTTATTTTCTCCTTTTATCCTCATTACTTCGTTTTCCATTAGTCTTTATTATTAGCTCTGCCCTCTCTTGCATGTGTGTTTGCCTAGACATAGGTTTGTTTTAAGTGTATTTGATCACTGTACATGCATAGCAATTCGCTGCAGGGGTCTGGTAGCCTTCAAAGGATAACTCTTTTGCTTGCTCCAAAAAAAAAAAAATGGATGAATCTTCTGAATGGGTGAGAAGAAATATGCTGATCATTTTTCTTACCTTGTGGCAAGCTGAATTTAAGAAGTACTGCAAAGGCACAGAAAATGAAATGTCTAGGAAAAAATGCGCTAATATACTCTCAACTATTGGATACTTTCAATTAAATACCCTCAACTTTATTTCTCTGATACTCTAATTTGTATTAATATCTCCTTTAATACCGTTAACTAAAGGGGTTTTAATTACCAAGTTGCCCATTGGTTAGTATCTAAGTTTTTACTAATTCTCTCTTTTATGAAAGCTCACTATTATCTTCACCACCATTTTTCTACAATAATCTCCTTAGATTGAACACCTACGGCGACCGCTGCTCCTCAGGTTTATTGTCGCAGACATGACAACTTAGACACGCCATCTCCCTCACCCTCTCTGGTAATCCCTTATAGCAACAAAAATATAACTGTGGTGAGGATTTTCACCATAAACGGTTGGACGCTCCCGATTAATCCTGTCAAAAATACAAAAAATGGAAGGACATCTTTCAGGTCAAGAGCACCGGTGCAGTGCCGGTCGAAGGAGTTCAAACGTGAGAATAAGTATCTTTATTTGAGGAAAATAGAGAATATTTGTGTATGGTGTTTTTGTTGGCTCAAAGGCCCATCACTCTAGTTTTGATGATGATCAACTCATGTATTTATAGTACGAATGATTTTGTGTTTAATTAGTCTCAGATTTATGATCAAGATCTTAGTCGGTGTTTAGCTTCAACAAAGGATTTAAAATCAAGTTTTGGAGCTAGCACGGTTTGATTCAAGAGCTTATGCATCAAGACCACATCAAGTACTCAAGATGAGTCTATCTCTTTGAATCAAGTTTGGACCAAGTCAAGAAGATGAGAAGACTTCAAGTGAAGACCTTCATGAAGAATACTTGTGTTTAGGTTTGTTTTTATAAGATTTTGTTTTAGATTAAAATATAAAGGATAGAATAGTTGGTGGATTGCTCAAGTATACTATACACACACACTCTTGATTTAGATGTGTTTCATAAAAGAATTTTTATTTTGAAAAAATACAAAAGAGTTTTCAATTTGGAAAAATACCGGTTTGGTTTTTGGAATTCAAAGTATATATGTTTTAACTAAAAACCATATTAGTGCTTATTATCAAAAACATAGATATTTCATCATGTATGTGTCGTGGATCATTTTCATACACTCTATGCTTTAAAAGAGTTTAAAATATCTTGTTTTTGTATTTGGAGAAGTTTTTGAAAAAAATCTATTTTGGAAAAATACAGATTTTGTTTTTAGCCAAAATTTCTAAGTTACAAAAATAGTTCAAAATGTTTGTAACATGTCTTGATTTTACTCAAACATGTTTGATTATCAAAGTATAATACTGAAACTATTTTTGTAAATTTTCGTGAATTTATGGGATTTTATTTAAAATAAAAAGCCAAGTTTTAAATCCCCAAAAAGATCTGTCCTGGCTTCTGCCGGTCGACCGAGCTAGGAGTCGGTCGACCGACTCGGTCGACCGACGTGCACAGACGTGCACGCCAGTCTGACTGGAGGGACGGTCGACCGGGACGGTCGACTGTCCAGAGAGCTCTGCTCTCTGGAAAGGCCCCGGTCGACCGGGCGGTCGACCGGACAGAGAGCCTGCTCTCTGTATCCAGGCCACGGTCGACCGGACCGGTTGACCGAGGCTCCAACGGTCAGAAATCTGACCGTTGGCGGTCGACCGGGCCGGTCGACCGACAACCGTTAGAGCTGAAAAAATTGCCCCAACGGCTAGTTTTTGGAGCCTATTTAAAGGGGGCTTTTGGGGGCTATTTTGGACAAGATTTTGAGAAGAGTTTTGGGCTAGTCTTGCATACCCATTTCAGTGGTTATATCCACATGTTTTAGAGCTACATTTCAAAATCAAAAGAGTGTTTATCAAGAGTGTTTTGAAAAGTGATTTCTTGTGTTTTCCTCCACAATTTCAATCCTAGTTTTCTCACATAAACACTTGAGCTATCCATTGCTTTATCTACCTATAGGGATCTTTGTTGTGAGTGGATTTTAGGTGATCAAAGTGTTGTGATCACCAAAGTTCCATCTTTGTATTTGAAGAGGCGGACTTGCGGGTTCGCGGTGTTTCGGGTTCTGTGTGTGAACTCGGTGTTTGAGGTGCGGCCTCGGCGAGCTAGTGGGCTTGCGATGTGTTTGTTCTTGCGGGAACGAGTGAAGGGACTCGAGATTCCAAGAGTTCTAGTGGGAACTCCTTCTAGGGTTGCGGCACCGAGTGATCCGGTGGGATCGGTTATAGTGGAAATCCTTCAAGTGTTGAAGGCGGGGACGTAGAGCAAGTGTGCTCGAACCTCGAAACAAATCTCCGTGTTTGCGATTGCTCTCTCTATCTCTTACTTGTTTATATCTTGCATGCTTATATTGTCTTTATCTTTATATGCTTGATATACATTGTGTGCTCATATTGTTCTATGCTTGGGGATTGTTTGCTAACACTCGTATTCAACTAAGAGAGCCAACGCGGCACCTCAACTCTTATTTAGAGGAATCTTGAGGAGTTAGTCCAGAGCCCTTCACGGGGAATCCGGCTACACTCTTGTGTTATACGTGGTGTTTAGTTTAAGAAGTTTTAGTTTGCAATAAATAAGTTTTATTCCGCATTAATTGACCATTAGATTAGCCATCACCTATTCACCCCCCTCTAGGTGATTACAAGTGGTACCAGAGCTAAGTGCTCTTGATTTGGGTCTTACAACCTAGAGTTAAAGATCCTCATTTTATAGCTAATCACAACATTTGTACACACACCATGGATTTCATGTCACCTCCCACTTTTGACATTCTTAACATCCAAACTTGGAAGGTTAAGATGTCTTTGTACCTCAAAGCCCTAGGCATTCATGTTATTTTGCCACTACTAGAGATTTTTATTGTTTAAATGGCAAAAATATTGAGGCTAATGCAAAGGCCATTCATGCTTTGAAGAGTACCCTAAATGATGATTATTTATCTAGGGTTGCTAATCTTGATTCAGCTTTTGTAGTTTGGAACACCATCATCTCCCTTGGCGAAAAAGAACAATATTATGCAGGGAGCGACTCGGATGTTGGAAGTGACGCTTCCAACGTGTGCTACATGGTCCAAGGGGATAACCCCTTGAGGTAACTACCGAATCCGAGGTAGAAGAAGATGTTGACATGTCTTTGAAATCACCTAGAGGGGGGTGAATAGGTGATAAGGCTAATCTAATGAACTAAATGCGGAAATTAAAACTAATTTGCAACTACAATTAGTGCAACCAACGAGTGTAGCCGAATTCCCCGTGAAGGGCTCTGGACTAACTCCTCTTGATTCCTCTGAATAAGAGTTGAGGCGCTATATGAAGCTTTCGTGGTTAAGCACAAGTGAGGCACACAAGCACACAAGAATATAATAGATATGGCAATATGAATCAATGCTCAACACAAGCAAATATGATATGATGCTATGAAAGATGCAATGCACAAATAAAATAAAGAGAGAGAGTTTAGACTCAATGGATCAAACGCAAAGACAAAGATGTGTTTCGAGGTTCAAGCTCCTAGCTCTACGTCCCCGCCTTCACCGAGAAGGATTTCCAATCCACTAACTTGTCCACTGAGGACTCCCACCGAGGGAACCTCCACGAGGAGAATTTGTACAACAACCGGGAGTACCGAACTCCTCTCTCAACCAACAACCTCCACCGAGGCTATACAACCACAATCCACCTCTACCGAAGAGGGATACAAACCAACACCAACTCCACCTCACAAAGAGGGATACAAACAATCACCAACTCTACCTCTCACTAGAGGGAGCAAACCACAATCTCAACCTCTACCAAAGAGGGAGCAACATTCACTCCAAATCAACCTCTACCAAAGAGGGATACAAGCAATAAAGGAGGGTACAACACAAGGAGGTATCAACAACCTCAAACTATATCTTTTTCCACAAAACAATATGATCCTATAGAATAGGATAGAAGATAGCTCAAGTGTGAAAAAACTAGAGTTTGGAAAACAAAAAACTCAAGGAAAAATACTTGGGAAAACTCTTGTAAAAGATAGAAATGAATAACAATACAAATCTCCCAAATTTCTATTTTCTTTGATTTTTCAAAAACTCTAAAACAAATAAGATGAATCCTTTTTGGCACTAAAACTCTTTTGAAACTTGTTTAAAACACAAGAGAAGGTCTGAAAATTTTGGCTCTAAAAACTTATCTCAAATCCCCAAGAAATGGGGTATAAATAGCCTTCCACAAAAATATAGCCGTTGGCTGAATTTGTCAGCCAGAACAGCTGGCGGTCGACCGCCCAAAAACAGAGAGCAGAGCTCTCTGGTCCGGTCGACCGGCCGGTCGACCGGCCCAATGCCAGGCCCAGACGTGCACAGGCTGTGCACGTCGGTCGACCTCCCGGTCGACGGCTACTGGGTCGGTCGACCGTGCGGTCGACCGACAGAGCCTGTCAGGCACTGTTCTGGGTCAGAAACTGGGTTAAAAAATATTCTAAAAATTCCCATAAAACTTCTAAAAATCCACAAAAATAGTTTTATCATTTTGTATTGATATATAAACATGTGATAAAAATTTCAACTCAAATATCAAGCATTTGAAACCATTTTTGTGTCTTACAAATTTTGTCAAAAATCAAAACCTGTATTTTTTCAAACATGAATTTTTCAATAGGAAATCTGATTTTTCCTAAAACTTATTGAAATACAAAAACATGATACTTAAACACTTTTAGGCATGTTGCATATGGACATAAGTCCAATATACATGAAACATATACATATCATAGTTTTTATCTTTAATTCCAAAATAATGTTTTGTTAAAAATACAAAACACCAAACCACGTGAATAGGTAAGTCAAAATAAGTTTGTCTAGGAAGTTTAAGCATGCATGTATATAGAATGAATCTACAATACATAAAACCATGTAAATTTGTTTTGATCTAACTATTCATGAAAATCAATATCGGTTAAACCAAAAATCGAAAAAACCAATATCCAAAACTTGAAACGTGTGTGTATTGTGAACTTGAGTATATCATTCTATCTAATCTTTACAAATGGATCTAAAACACACTAAACACTAGGATACCTAAGTCTTCTTGACGATCTTCCATCTTCAAGTCGACTCGATTCAAAACGTGATCCACCGAGTTAGACTCCAACGAGTGCAATGTATGATCTGATGCTCGGGCTCTGGAATCACCATGTGAAAGCTTCCAAACTCCTTTGTTGAAGCTAATCACCAACTAATATCTTGATTAATGATCTGAAATTAAAATCACAAGATTATAGTAAACATAACTACATGAGTTAATCATCATCAAAACTAGAGTGGAAGGCCTCTGGGCCAACAATCTCCCCCTTTTGATGATGACAAAACTCATGGAGTTATATATGCATGGATTAAAGTTAAGCTTCAAGGAAGCTCCCCTTAACTCATGCATAGCAATAAACAAAAAAATATACAATGAAAGCTCATAAACATGTATGCATAGACATGCATAAAACAAGGTACCAAATACAAAAACATGCTCTTGATACCAAACATATGAAATACATCATGCATAAAACGTGCTCTTGATACCAATAAAAACATGCTCTTGATACCAATTAAACAATTAAACGACAAACTAATAAACAAAACATGCATATAAAACATGCATATAAACTCAAATACCCCTTTTGTCAATCATCAACAAAGGATTTAAAGTAAAAACAAAACATTCTTCTCCCCTTTTTGTTCGAAACATAGAATCAATAAAGGGGTGATATTAAACAAATCAAAAAAATTTTTTTATGGATACCAATTGAAAGAAATAGATCAATAGAGACCAATGAAAGTAAATGAGGCATTGATACCAATTGAGAAAATAAATAAAATCTTGATACCAATGAAAGTATTATTCATTTAAGCATATGATACCAACTTGAAATTATTATTTTCTATCATAAAGTAAGGGAGTGGAATACAAAACCAATGGTAAACCAAATACCAATTGAAAGATAAAATACGAGTTTTCTCTCCCTTTATGAAATACCAATTAAAAACAATGTCTAAGCTTGTATTAGAATACCAATTGAAAACTAATCAATTGAAACATGATGATCATTAAAACTCAAGCTTACCATAAACAAAAAATATATATGTATGAAAGTTAGATACCAATCGAAATTGAAACTATATGAAGTGTAAGCATACATACATACAAAAAAATATATATATGAGTATACAAGAAATGTCAATATTGATACCAATTGAAAGAATCCAATGATACCAATTGAAACAACAATAATATTAAATGTATATCTCATATAACCTATCCTCCCATTCAGGCTCAAGTTTAAAAGATTTTCAATATTAACATACAAGGCATGGACTCCCATCCAAACCGCCCGTTGAAGGTAGGGGTTTTCAAAATAGGTTTAGAAAATATAGTATGTTTGAAAACTCTACCATATTGAAGAATACGAACTAGTTAAAGAAAATTTATTAAAACTAGTACGAAATCCTTTAAGTAAGGAATAAAACAAAAATAATTTTCATGAAAACACATGTAAATCACATGGCACTAAAACACTCAAAGTCCATAAAGCCCATACATACTCATGAAAACATAATCATGAGAAACATTTAAAAGAAGTGAGTGTACAAGTGTTATGTGAATCATGGCATCATGAAAATATGCAATTAAGCTCAATATTCCTTAAAACATGAAAAATCATCAAAACTATTTAATCTTCAAGGTATATGTATGTCTTGACAACACAAAAAGTATACATACATATCCTAAATACAATTGAGTCCATATATAAAGATTTGCATGAAAAGCAAATGACTCATGGGATATACATGTATATCTTAGGGTTTGGCAAAATAGACATATACATGAAGCTAAATATAAAAATCATAAAGCAAATCTAAAAATGGGAATACAAGTTTAAACTGCATGAATCATCAAAACTAGACTATACTAGCACATTTAATGGGTACAAATAAGCATTCAAGCACAAACATATATAGATTTATTTGTGGCCCACTATATATACAAGTATATACCTAGTCTTAATGAAAACTAATATTTAAACAAGTAATCAAAACATGAAGCATAAAACAAGATATAAATCAACATGATAAATACAAACATGATAATTATGTAAATCACATGTTATTAGAGCTATGATAAACATGATAGCTAAACAAAGGTGAGAACACTAAAATAATGGTCCATATTAAACATGGGTGTCTCAAAATGCTATACATGCATGTCAATGATCTAATAATCATGGCATTAACATAATAACCTATAAACATCAAAAACATGCTATAAATCAATGATATGAACATGTAAAGTATGCAGGCATAAATAAGGAGTAAGAGACTGTTACCAAAACCTATGAGGCAACTCTCCATGTCTCCAAAACAAGGTGGTCCTCCCACCAAACTTTCCTTGAAAGTGATGCATCCAAAATGTCCACATGAAGCTCGGAACGCATCCACTCTAAGGTACCACTACTCTCACGTCATGTGAGTGCCCACACCTACATCAAATATAATAGGGGTGGTCTTTGGTACCCACACTTTCTTGGGTCCATGGGGGTTAGCACCTTTCCTAACCCAAACAAAATTATTTGCTAAATTATCATCATGTATTCTATCATAGCAAAATTTAGCAAGGTGGCCTTACGTCCACAATGTGTACAAGGTACACATGATCATACATAGTGTGATGGTGTCCGTGAGAAGCATGTGTATGCCGTGATGGGTGTGCATGCAAGGATGGAACTTGTTTCTTTCGAAAACAAAGATTCCAAACGTGTATGGCTCAAAACACATTGGCTCAAAGTGGAGCCCAAACAATCAACATTCTTCTTTAGCATAGATATATCTTTTTCAATTAAAGAAGAAGTGATACATGCAATGGGTGAGCTAGATGGAACTACCTAGCATGGCAAACATGTGAATCTATATCATTTTTAAAGATTTATTTTTATTTAAAACTAAATCTAATTCTTTTGAAATAAACTCAATTTCATTTTTCAAAGAATGATTATCTTTTAAAATAAAATCTAATTTTGAAGATAAAACTTCATTATTTTTTAAACATCATCACAATCATTTTTACTATTCAAAAACTCATTTTCCTTTAGGGCAAGGTCTAGTTTAGATTTCAATGAATCCCTCTCATTAGAAATCTCCACTTTCTCTTGCAAAATCAAATATAGTCTTGAACATAAATCCTTATTTTCTTTATTAAGTTCAAAACTCTTCTTTTTCAAAATATTATATTTTTCTATCAATTTTTCACAAACAATGGATAGTTCTTCATTCAAGGCATTGGCATCAACATATTCATTTGAAGAACTAGCACTATCATCACAATCTAATTGAGATTCCGAATGTACCTCAAGGGAGTCATTCCCTTGGACCATGAAGCATTGAGACTCGGATTCTCCACTAGATTCTTCTTCTTGTTGGATTGGCATTTGAAGCTTGGAGGTGGAGGTGGTCAACTTGTTCCACACTACAAAAGCGAAATCAAGATTAGAAACAAGCATAAGATAATCTTTATTTAATGTGCTTCTAATAGCCTCAAGGGCTTGTGCATTGGCCCCTAAATGATTGCGGTTACCAAGATAACATTTCTTGGTAGCGGCAAGAAAAACATGCAAACCTAGGGTCTTTAGGTACATGGACATCCTATATTTCCATGTGTCAATGTTGGAGACATCGAACTGTTGGCCCGAAGGCCCATCACTCTAGTTTTGATGATGATCAACTCATGTAGTTATGTTTACTAATGATCTTGTGTTTAATTAGTGACAGATTTATGATCAAGATCTTAGTTGGTGCATAGCTTCAACAAAGGATTTAAAGTCAAGTTTTGGAGCTAGCACGGTGTTTGGACCAAGTCAAGAAGGTTTCAAGTGAAGACTTCAAGAAGATGAAGACTTGTGTCTAGGTTTGTTTTAGAAGATTTTGTTTTTAGTTAAAATGTAAAGGATAGAGTAGTTGGTGGATTGCTCAAGTATTTTATACACACACACACTCTTGATTTAGTTTGTTTTAGAAAAGATTTTTCTCTTTGACAAAATATCATTTTGGTTTTTGTATTATAGTTTACATATGTTTGACCAAAATCATGTTTAGTGCTTAATGTCAAAAACATAGATATTTCACCATGTTGTGTAGTGGATCATATCCATACACACTATGCTTTAAAAGTAGTTTAAATATCTTATTTTTGTATTTGGTGAAGTTTTGGAAAACAAGTTTTAGAAAAATCAAGTTTGGAAAATACTGTTTTCATTTGAGCCAATATTTTCAAGTTACAAAAATAGTCCAAATTATTTGTAACATGCCTTGATTTTGTGCAAGCATGTTTGTGTATAAAAGTATATTGGTAAAACTATTTTTTGTAGATTTTCTGTGAATTTATTAAATTTTATGTGAGCCAAAAAGACCAAGCTTTTATCCCTTAAACAGTTCTGACCCAGAGCTGGCTGACAGGCAGGTCGGTCGACCGCACGGTCGACCGCACCAAGGGCCGGTCGACCTTGCGGTCGACTGACGTGCACAGAGCCGTGCACGTCTGGCAGCACAGTGGGCCGGCCGACCGGACGGTCGACCGGACCAGAGAGCTTTGCTCTCTGTATCTGGGCGGTCGACCGAGCGGTCGACCGGTAGCTCCAACAGTCGGAAATCAGACGTTGGCGGTCGACCGGACGGTCGACCGACAGGCCTGACAGACCCCAACGGCTAATTTTTCTGAGCCTATAAATTGGGGGTTTGGGCATTATTTTGACTAAGATTTTTGGAGACTTTTAGAGCCAGTTTTTCCTACTCTTTTCAGAAGTTTTTCTCCACAAAATTGAGAGCCAATACTTCCTATCAAAAGGGGAGTTTTATTAAGAGTGTTAAAAGAAATTCTTTGAGTTTTTCCTCCACCATTTCCATCCTAGTTTTCTCACACAAACACTTGAGCTATCCATTGATTATTCATTCTATAGGAGTGTTGTAGTGAGAGTTTTTATGGTGATCAAAGTGTTTAGATCACCAAGAGATCTTTTCTTGTTTCTTTGAGGAGGCGGACAAGCGTGTTCGCGGTGGTTTAGAGTTCGTGTGTGAACTCTTGTTTGAGGTGCGGCCTCGGCGGGCTAGTGAGCTCGCGGTGTGTACGGGACTAGAGAGTCCGAGGGATTGTAGGTGTTGCGGCACTGAGGAGTGATCCATTGGATCAAGCATAGTGGAAATCCTTCGTGTGTCGAAGGCGGGGATGTAGAGCAAGTGTGCTCGAACCTCGAAACAAATCCCTTGTGTTTGCGATTGCTCACTCTCTCTCTCTTTGTCTTTATATCTTGCATACTTTTATTGTCTATCTTTATATGCTTGATATATTCATCTGTGCTCATTGATATACATGCGTGGGATTGTTTGCTAACACTTGTATTTAACCAAGAGAGCCAACGCGGCACCTCAACCCTTATCTAGGGGAATCTAGAGGAGTTAGTCTAGAGCCCTTCACGGGGAATTCGGCTACACTCTTGTGTTATACGTGGTGTTTAGTGTAAGAATTTGTTTAGGTCATAATAGTTTTTACTTCCGCATTATTTGGCATTTAGTGACCATTAGATTAGCCATCACCTATTCACCCCCTCTAGGTGAACTTACAATTGGTATCAAAGCTTGGTACTCTGATTTGGGTCTAACAACCTAGAGTTAAAGATCCTCATTTTTAGGCTAATCACATATTTGTACACACACCATGGACTTCATGTCACCACCCACCTTTGACATTCTTAACATCCAAATTTGGAAGGTTAAGATGTCTTTGTACCTCAAGGCCTTAGGTATTCATGTTTATCTTGCTACCACTAATGATTCATATGTTAATGATAGCAAGTATAGTGAGGCTAATGCAAAAGCCCTAAATGCTTTAAAGAGTACCCTAAATGATGATTATTTATCTAGGGTTGCTAATCTTGATTTGGTTTTTGTAGTTTGGAACACCCTCCTCTCCCTTGGCGAAAATGATCAATACTATGCGGGGCGTGACTCGAATGTTGGAAGCGACATCTCCAACGTGTGCTACATGGTCCAAGGGATAACCCCCTTGAGGTAAACACCGAATCCGAGTTAGATGATGAGGACATGTCATATGATGAGCTTACCACTTTTTGTCAAATCCTACTGAGAAATATGACATGATTAAGAAAGAAAAATAAAATTTGAAAAAGAATATTAATTGCATGCATAAAGAGAATGATTCTTTTAAAACTAAAATTGCATGTTTAGAAAAAGAAAAAGAAGATTTGAAAGATGAAAATGTTTCCTTGTTTTCCAAATTGAGTGATCTTTGCGAAGGAAACACAAATTTGAAAAATAAAATTGTTTTGGTGGAAAAACAAAATGAAATTGTTTTTCAAGAAAATTCTTATTTGAAAAGAAAAATTATTTCAAAAGAAAAGGAACAAGAAAATGTTATTAAAAAAAAAAAGAAAAATAACTCTATATCTCACCTTTCTCTACATGCCACCATTGAAGATAGTGAGATTGAATTTTTGAAAAATAAAATGATAGTTTGAGCTCAACCTTGAGCTCATGTGCATTTAATCACTCTAGATTGGAGTCTTTGTTTTCAAAGAAACAAACTCCACATATTCATGCACATCCACATCATGCATATGCTTATATTGCACGTCATGATCACACTCATACACATAAGCATCCTAAGGTGTACAAGTGTACACATTGTGACCGCAAAGGCCATTTAGCAAAGTTTTGTTTTGATAAGTTGCATCATTTTAATTTTGCTAAAAATAAAAATTTTGGGTTCCTTACAAGACTAACCCCCAAGGACCCAAAAGAAAATGGGTACCAAAATCCCCACCTTTTGTATTTGATGTAGGTGAGGGCTCTCACACGACGTGAGAGATATGGTGCCTTGATGGTGGTTGCACGTGGACTAGAAGGACATACATTTAATGCACCGCTATCAAGGAGGTTGGTGGGTCAACCACCATGTTTGGAGATTTGGAGTAGTTCCTTGGTTTGGTAACTATTTCTAAACTCTTAATTTGTTTACATGCTTGTTCATAGTTGATATATTTAGCATGTTCTTTTGTTTTTGTGCTTCATGTGGTAAAATCTTGTTTAAATGTAATTTTTATCAAAACTTGTATTTATACATGTACAAATAGTGAGAACAAATTGATTCATATATGTTTGCACTTCATGCTCATTTGTATCCACTATATGCACATGTATAGCCTAGTTTTGATGATTCTCTCATTTACACTTGTTTTGCCTATTTTCATGTTTTACTTCATGTATATGTAATTTTTATTCAAATCTAATAAATATACATGTATACTCGTGAGTCTCTTGCCTTCATGCAAATACCTTTAAATAGACTCTTTTATGTTTGAGATATGTATGCTTATTGTTAGATTTAGATAAATCATACATATACCTAGAAGTTTGTTTTAAAAATGAAAAATGAATTTTCATGATTTGTTTGGTAAAATAAAAATGAATAATTTGTTTTGATCATTTTGAGCCTTAATGACTATTTTCATGAAAATGCTATTTACATAATCTTTGAACACTAACACTTTATTTGTTTGTCATGACTTTGGTTCATGAACATATTTTGAGCTTTATAGATCGAGTGTCAATTCTTGTGTATTCGGTATGATTCATGAAATACATATGTTTTGATTCCATTTTGAAGGATCTTTAACTAGTTTTTTAAAAATTAATTTAACTAGTTATTTATTCTTCAATATTTATGAGATATACACATGATCCTATTATTGTTTCAATTGGTATCATTGAATCGTTTCAATTGGTATCAATTTGACTCTATTTTTGTATATACTCATATTTTGTTTTTCTTATATATGTATGTATCAATTTCATTTGGTATACTCATTTTTCATACATATATATGAGTTATTTGTGCTTGAGTTAAAATTGTTTTACATATTTAAAGCACACAGTTGTTTATGATAAGAAAATAAAAATTTTAAGAAAAATTCTCAAGATTTGTTTTATTGAGAAAATTCAAAATTTGTTTTATAAGAAAAATTCAAAATTTTTGAGTTGTATTGCCTATATGCAAGGAGAGCTTAACATCTCTTCTACATATAGATTCATGTTGAGTGTATTGTATATTGAGGAGCTTGACAGCTCTTCTTTATGTGGTACACGTGTGTAGGGGGAGCTTCACATCTATTCTTATGCATTGCATATAATGTGTTATGTGAATTGGGGCTTGTCATCCCTTCTTCATGTAATGCATATGTGTAGGGAAGTTAACTTAGCGTCTTCCTCTTCATGAATGTATATCGCATATAAACTTTTATTGACTTATTTGTTTGCACCCCTTCTTTGGTTCTTTGTTTATGACAAAAAGGGGGAGAAAAATTTTGTTTTTACTTTAACCCCTTTGTTGATGATTGACAAAAAGGGGGAGAAGATTTTGAGGTTTATATGCATGTTTTCCTTACTTTATTATTAAAGTAGGAGAAGTATTTATGTTTATGCATATATGTTTTGTTTTGCAAATAGGAGGAAAAAAAGAATTTGATTTGGTTTATGCTTGTTAGCATGTTTGTCTCCATATATTTGCATACATGTTTATGTGTTTTCATTGCATATCTATTGTTTATTTGTGATGCATGAGTTAAGGGGGAGCTTCTTTGAAGCTTTACTTAATCCATGCATATATAACTTCATGATTTTTGTCATCATCAAAAAGGGGGAGATTGTTGGCCCGAAGGCCCATCACTCTAGTTTTGATGATGATCAACTCATGTAGTTATGTTTACTAATGATCTTGTATTTAATTAGTGACAGATTTATGATCAAGATCTTAGTTGGTGCATAGCTTCAACAAAGGATTTAAACTCAAGTTTTGGAGCTAGCACGGTGTTTAGACCAAGTCAAGAAGGCTTCAAGTGAAGACTTCAAGAAGATGAAGACTTGTGTCTAGGTTTGTTTTAGAAGATTTTGTTTTAGTTAAAATGTAAATGATAGAGTAGTTGGTGGATTGTTCAAGTATTTTATACACACACACACACTCTTGATTTAGTTTGTTTTAGAAAAGATTTTTCTCTTTGACAAAATATCATTTTGGTTTTTGGTATTATAGTTTACATATGTTTGACCAAAATCATGTTTAGTGCTTAATGTCAAAAACATAGATATTTCACCATGTTTGTGTAGTGGATCATATCCATACACACTATGCTTTAAAAGTAGTTTAAATATCTTGTTTTTGTATTTGGTGAAGTTTTGGAAAACAAGTTTTAGAAAAATCAAGTTTTGGAAAATACTGTTTTTCATTTGAGCCAATATTAAGTTACAAAAATAGTCCAAATTATTTGTAACATGCCTTGATTTTGTGCAAGCATGTTTGTGTATCAAAGTATATTGGTAAAACTATTTTTTGTAGATTTTCTGTGAATTTATTAAATTTTATGTGAGCCAAAAAAGACCAAGCTTTTATCCCTTAAACAGTTCTGACCCAGAGCTGGCTGACAGGCAGGTCGGTCGACCGCACGGTCGACCGCACCAAGGGCCGGTCGACCTTGCGGTCGACCGACGTGTACAGAGCCGTGCACGTCTGGCAGCACAGTGGGCCGGCCGACCGGACGGTCGACCGGACCAGAGAGCTTTGCTCTCTGTATCTGGGCGGTCGACCGAGCGGTCGACCGGTAGCTCCAACGGTCGGAAATCAGACCGTTGGCGGTCGACCGGACGGTCGACCGACAGGCCTGACAGACCCAACGGCTAGTTTTTCTGAGCCTATAAATTTGGGGGTTTGGGCATTGTTTTGACTAAGATTTTTGGAGACTTTTAGAGCCAGTTTTTCCTACTCTTTTCAGAAGTTTTTCTCCACAAAATTGAGAGCCAATACTTCCTATCAAAATTGGAGTTTTATTAAGAGTGTTAAAAGAAATTCTTTGAGTTTTTCCTCCACCATTTCCATCCTAGTTTTCTCACACAAACACTTGAGCTATCCATTGATTATTCATTCTATAGGAGTATTGTAGTGAGAGTTTTTATTGGTGATCAAAGTGTTTAGATCACCAATAGATCTTTTCTTGTTTCTTTGAGGAGGCAGACAAGCGTGTTCGCGGTGGTTTAGAGTTCGTGTGTGAACTCTTGTTTGAGGTGCGGCCTCGGCGGGCTAGTGAGCTCGCGGTGTGTACGGGGCTAGAGAGTCCGAGGGATTGTAGGTGTTGCGGCACCGAGGAGTGATCCATTGGGATCAAGCATAGTGGAAATCCTTCGTGTGTCGAAGGCGGGGATGTAGAGCAAGTGTGCTCGAACCTCGAAACAAATCCCTTGTGTTTGCGATTGCTCACTCTCTCTCTCTCTTTGTCTTTATATCTTGCATACTTTTATTGTCTATCTTTATATGCTTGATATATTCATTTGTGCTCATTGATATACATGCGTGGGATTGTTTGCTAACACTTGTATTTAACTAAGAGAGCCAACGCGGCACCTCAACCCTTATCTAGAGGAATCTAGAGGAGTTAGTCCAGAGCCCTTCACGGGGAATTCGGCTACACTCTTGTGTTATACGTGGTGTTTAGTGTAAGAATTTTGTTTAGGTTATAATAGTTTTTACTTCCACATTATTTGGCATTTAGTGACCATTAGATTAGCCATCACCTATTCACCCCCCCTCTAGGTGAACTTACACGAACATGGGAGGTGACAAGCAATCCATGAGTGTGTGCAAACAAATATACGTGCAAATGCAAATGTAGATTAGCAAGCCAAGATCTCACTCCTAGGTGGTTAAATCAAATATCAGGAGCGTAGGCTCTGATACCAATTGAAATCACCTAGAGGGGGGGTGAATAGATGATAAGGCTAATCTAATGAACTAATCGCGAAAATTAAAACTAATTTGCAACTACACTTAGTGCAACCAACGAGTGTAGCCGAATTTCCCGTGAAGGGCTCTGGACTAACTCCTCTTGATTCCTCTGAATAAGAGTTGAGGCGCTATATGAA
This sequence comes from Agave tequilana, assembly GCA_038442645.1. Taxonomy (NCBI): domain Eukaryota; kingdom Viridiplantae; phylum Streptophyta; class Magnoliopsida; order Asparagales; family Asparagaceae; genus Agave; species Agave tequilana. The sequence continues at coordinate 114,046 of JAVJIF010010208.1, read as the reverse complement.
GCTCTCGTGGTTAAGCACAAGTGAGGCACACAAGCACACAAGCATATAATAGATATGGCAATATGAATCAATGCTCAATACAAGCAAATATGATATGATGCTATGAAAGATGCAATGCACAAATAAAATAAAGGGAGAGAGTTTAGAGTCAATGGATCAAATGCAAAGACAAAGATGTGTTTCAAGGTTCGAGCCCCTAGCTCTACGTCCCCGCCTTCACCGAGAAGGATTTCCAATCCACTAACTTGTCCACCGAGGACTCCCACCGAGGGAACCTCCACCGAGGAGGATTTGTACAACAACCGGGAGTACCGTACTCCTCTCTCAACCAACAACCTTCACCGAGGCTATACAACCACAATCCACCTCTACCGAAGAGGGATACAAACCAACACCAACTCCACCTCAGCAAGAGGGATACAAACAATCACCACTCCACCTCTCACTAGAGGGAGCAAACTACAATCTCAACCTCTACCATAGAGGGAGCAACAACAACTCCAAATCAACCTCTACCAAAGAGGGATACAAGCAATAAAAGAGGGTACAACACAAGGAGGTATCAACAACCTCAAACTATATCTTTTTCCACAAAACAATATGATCCTATAGAATAGGATAGAAGATAGCTCAAGTGTGAAAAAACTCGAGTTTGGAAAACAAAAAACTCAAAGAAAAATACTTGGGAAAACTCTTGTAAAAGATAGAAATGAATAACAATACAAATCTCCCAAATTTCTATTTTCTTTGATTTTTCCAAAAACTCTAAAACAAATAAGATGAATCCTTTTTGGCACTAAAACTCTTTTGAAACTTGTTTAAAACACAAGAGAAGGTCTGGAAATTTTGGCTCTAAAAACTTATCTCAAATCCCCAAGAAATGGGGTATAAACAGCCTCCCACAAAAATATAGCCGTTGGCTGAATTTGTCAGCCAGAACAGCTAGCAGTCGACCGCCAACGGTCGATTTTTCGACCGTTGGAGGAAGCCGGTCGACCGCCCAAAAACAGAGAGTAGAGCTCTCTGGTCCGGTCGACCGGCCCAATGCCAGGCCCAGACGTGCACAGGCTGTGCACGTCGGTCGACCGCCCGGTCGACCGGCTCCTGGGTCGGTCGACCGTGCGGTCGACCGACAGAGCCTGTCAGGCACTGTTCTGGGTCAGAAACTGGGTTAAAAATATTCTAAAAATTCCCATAAAACTTCTAAAAATCCACAAAAATAGTTTTATCATTTGCATTAATATATAAACATGTGATAAAAATTTCAACTCAAATATCAAGCATTTGAAACCATTTTTGTGTCTTACAAATTTTGTCAAAAACCAAACCTGTATTTTTCCCAACATGGATTTTTCAATAGGAAATCTGATTTTTCCTAAAACTTATTGAATTACAAAAACATGATACTTAAACACTTTTAGGCATGTTGCATATGGACATAAGTCCAATATACATGAAACATATACATATCATAGTTTTTGTCTTTAATTCCAAAATAATGTTTTGTTAAAAATACAAAACACCAAACCACGTGAATAGGTAAGTCAAAATAAGTTTGTCTAGAAAGTTTAAGCATGCATGTATATAGAATGAATCTACAATACATAAAACCATGTAAACTTGTTTTGATCTAACTATTCATGAAAACCAATATCGGTTAACCAAAAAACCGAAAAACCAATATCCAAAACTTGAAACGTGTGTGTATTGTGAACTTGAGCATATCATTCTATCTAATCTTTACAAATGGATCTAAAACACACTAAACACTACGATACCTAAGTCTTCTTGACGATCTTCCATCTTCAAGTCGACTCGATCCAAACGTGATCCACCGAGCTAGACTCCAACGAGTGCAATGTATGATCTTGATGCTCGGGCTCTGGAATCACCATGTGAAAGCTTTCAAACTCCTTTGTTGAAGCTAATCACCAACTAATATCTTGATTAATGATCTGAAACTAAAATCACAAGATTATTAGTAAATATAACTACATGAGTTAATCATCATCAAAACTAGAGTGGAAGGCCTCTGGGCCAACAGTCTTATGATGAGCTTACTTCATGTTGTCAACAACTACTTGAAAAATATGACATGCTTAAAAAGGATAATAAGAAATGAAAATAAAATTGATTGCATGTTAAAAGAAAAGGATTCTTTTCAAACTAGATTGAAAATGTTTTAAAAGAAAATGAGTCTTTTAAAAATAAAATTGCAAGCTTTGAAAAAGATAATGAAAGTTTGAAAAATGAAAATGTTTCCTTGCTTTCTAAATTGAATGATCTTTGTGAAGGAAACACTTCTTTGAAAAATAAAATTGTTTTGGTGGAAAAACAAAAGAAGTTGCTTTGAATAAAAACAACTCTTTAAAAGGAAAAATTGTTGAAAAAAAAAAGAAAATGTTTCTAAAAGGAAAAAGAATAATGATTCTCAATCTCACCATGCTTTACATGCCACTATTAATCAAAATGAGAATAAATTTTTGAAAAATAAAATTGATTGTTTAAGCTTAACTTTGAGCAAATGTGCTTTTAACCATTCTAGAGTGGAGTCCTTGTTTTCAAAGAAACAAACTCCACATATTCATGCACAACACCCACATCATGCATATGCACACTTTGCACGCCACGATCACACTCATACACATATGCATCCTAGAGTGTACAAGTGTACACATTGCGGCCGCAAAGGCTATTTAGAAAAATTTTGTTTTGATAAAATACATCATATTAATTTTGCTAAGAAAAATGTTTGGGTTCCATTAGATGCTAACCCCTGTGGACCCAAAGAAAATGGGTACCAAAATTCCCACCGTGTATTTTGATGTAGGTGCGGGCTCTCACAAAACGTGAGAGAGTTGGTGCCTTGGTGGTGGTTGCACATGGACTTGATGGACACACATTTGATGCACCGCTATCAAGGAGGTTTGGTGGGATGACCACCATGTTTTGGGAATTTGGAGTATAGTTCATGTGTTGGTAACTATCTCTAAAACTCCTAGTTTATTTACATGCTTTTTCATATATGATATTTTTAGCATGTTCATGTTTTATTTGTTTTGTGCTTCATGTGGTAAAAACATGGTTAGATGTAGTATTTATTAAAACTTGTGTATATACTTGTACAAGTAGTGAGCAACATTTGATTCATATACGTTTGCACTTCATTGTTCATTTGTACTCACTATATGCACATGTATAACCTAGTTTTTATGATTATCTCATTTACACTTGTTTTGCTTATTTTCATGTTTTGCTTCATGTATATGCAACTTTTATTCAAATCTAATAAATATACATGTATACCCGTGAGTCTCTTGCCTTCATGCAAATACTATTAATAGACTCTTTTTATGTTTAGGATATATATGCATATTATTAGTTTTGGATAAAACATACATATACCTAGAAGTTTGTTTTTTCATATGAAAAATGAATTTTTCATGTTTGTCACTTGTTTGTTTAAGTGATATTTGTTTTTGAGCTTCATTGATTATCTTCATGGAAAATGCTAATTACGTGACTTTTGTACACTCACACTTTGTTTGTTTATTCATGACTTTGCTTCATGATTATTTTTGAGCCTCGATTTCGAGTGTCAATTCTTGTGTTCTTAGCTTACTTCATGGATATATATATTTGGTTTCATGTTTTTGAAGGATCTTTAACTAGTTTTTCAAAAATTAATTTAACTAGTTATTTATTCTTCAAATAGTAGTGTTTTCACCATAAAAATATTTTTCAAACTCTATTTTTGAAAACCCTACCTATCCCCTCATGGGTGGACGGATGGGCGAGTATGTCTTGCAAACCTTATTGAAAATCTTTTACCTTGTGCATAAAAAGGGTGGTAGTTTATGAGTTATATACTTGATTTACATCATATTTTCAATTGGTATCTCAATTGATATCTTTTTGTATATACTCATATTTTCTATATATGTATGCTTTATTTCATATAATATCAATTTCTATTGGTATTTTCATTTCATACATATATATGATTTGTTTGTGCTTGATTTAAAATTGGTTTACATGTTTAAAGCACAAAGTTTGTTTATGCTAAGCTTGATTCAAATCTTTATTTTCAATTGGTATCTCAATTGATATTTTAATAAGCTTATGCATTATTTTTAAAATTGGTAATTTTATTGATATCAAAAATGTGCAATAATTTTCAATTAGTATCGATATGATTCTATTTTTGGTCTAAAAATTTGTAATGTTTATTTAAAATTGATATCTTAAAATTTGATTTACTAAGATATCTCAAAATTTGTTTTATTGAGAAAAATTCAAAATTTTGTTTTAATAAGAAATTTTAAAAAATGTTTTGATTTGTATTGCCTATATGCAAGGGGATCTTAACATTTCTTCTACATATAGATTCATGTTGAGTGTATCTTATATTGAGGAGCTTGACAACTCTTCTTTATGCGGTACACGTGTGTAGGGGAGCTTCACATCTCCTCTTATGCATTGCATATTATGCGTTATGTGAGTTAGAGATTGTCATCCCTTCTTCATGTAATGCATATATGTAGGGAAGCTAACTTAGCGTCTTCCTCTTCATGAATGTATATCGCATATATATCTATTATTGATTGATTTAATGTCACCCCTTTATTGATTTTTTTTGTTTTTGACAAAAAGGGGGGGGGGGGGAGAACATTGTTTTGTATTTTACTTTAACCCCTTTGTTGATGATTGACAAAAAGGGGGAGAAGTATTTTAGATATATATGCATGTTTTGGAAAAGAATTTCTTGTTTATGCATATTATTTGTTTTGCAAATAGGAGAAAAAGAATTTGATGAGTTTTATGCTTGATTGGCATGTTTATCTCCTTATATTTGCATACATGTTTAGTTAGTTTATGTGCTTTATTGCCATATCTATTTATTTATTGTGATGCATGAGTTAAGGGGGAGCTTCTTTGAAGCTTTACTTTAATCCATGCATATATAACTCCATGAGTTTTGTCATCATCAAAAAGGGGGAGATTGTTGGCCCAAAGGCCCATCACTCTAGTTTTGATGATGATCAACTCATGTAGTTATAGTACTAATGATCTTGTGTTTAATTAGTCTCAGATTTATGATCAAGATCTTAGTTGGTGTTTAGCTTCAACAAAGGGTTTAAAAGTCAAGTTTTGGAGGTAGCACGGTTTGATTTAAGAGCTTATGCATCAAGACCACATCAAGTACTCAAGAGGAGTCTAACTCTTTGGATCAAGTTTGGACCAAGTTAAGAAGATGAGAAGACTTCAAGTGAAGACCTTCATGAAGAAGACTTGTGTCTAGGTTTGTTTTTATAAGATTTTGTTTTAGATTAAATATAAAGGATAGAATAGTTGGTGGATTGCTCAAGTATACTATACACACACACTCTTGATTTAGATGTGTTTTCATAAAAGAATTTTTATTTTGAAAAAATACAAAAGAGTTTTCAATTTGGAAAAATACCGGTTTGGTTTTTGGAATTCAAAGTATATATGTTTTAACTAAAAACCATATTTAGTGCTTATTGTCAAAACATAGATATTTCCATCATGTATGTGTAGTGGATCATTTTCATACACTCTATGCTTTAAAAGAGTTTAAAATATCTTGTTTTTGTATTTGGAGAAGTTTTGGAAAAATCTATTTTGGAAAATATAGATTTTGTTTTTAGCCAAAATTTTTAAGTTACAAAAATAGTTCAAAATGTTTGTAACATGTCTTGATTTTACTCAACATGTTTGATTATCAAAGTATAATACTGAAACTATTTTTGTAGATTTTTCGTGAATTTATGAGATTTTATTTAAAATAAAAAGCCAAGTTTTAAATCCCCAAAAAGATCTGTCCTGGCTTCTGCCGTCGATCGAACCGGTCGACCGAGCTAGGAGCCGGTCAACTGATTGTACTCCAAAATTACATTTTTATCATCACTTTTACACATATATCCTTGATCATTCCTTTATTAATTAATGCTATTAACCCCTTTTTTGATTATGGTGTGTAGTTACTTAAATGAGAGGATAAAGATACAAGAAGCTTCATTTTATCCCTAATCCTATCTAAAGTTGGATTTTAAATTAAATTGAATCTAAAGGAGGAAAGAATTAATCTTTATCTCCTATTCAAGTTCAAATTCAGAAGATAAAGTCCTAGAATATGAAGGGGATAAAGCTAATCCTAAAAGGAAAAGGAAGATAATTCAAATTAAATGGAGTTCAAAATCAATTCAGACTCGGTTTAGACTGTACACGTTTTAGTATTCCGATCATAAATTTTGCTACAGATATTCAAATCTGATGATTCAAGATGCTACAGAAAGAAGACGTGAAGGACTACAATTCTTCTGTCTATCACTCTGTCAATTCAGCCGTCTGATGAGTCATATTCAGCAAACAACACGCCAACTTGCTGCAGGACTGAATTCCTTATTGAATTATGAAACCTTCTAATTTGTATCCTACTGTGATTAGATTTGAGGCCTATTTAAAGAGTTGAAATCTCTCATTATGAGGCCTCTCCACATCAGAGATCATAGCTTAGGATTTTTCTTTTAGTCTCTTCTCCAAATTTCTTTTGTATTTTAGTTCTATTTGTGAGAAGGAGAAGCCATTGTAATTCGAGGTGACAGATCAATACAAGGTGCTTTCTTTCTTTTCATATCTCTTTTGTTATTTACTTTATTTTTGCTTTTTCTTATTTTTTATTTCTTACTTTCTTTTATGAGTAGCTAGATTTTTCTCATGGCTTGCTAAGATGTCACCACCATCACATCTAATGTCTAGTAGATAACCAGATTAGATCATATATATGCCTACTCCAATCTTTATTCTTGAAGACTCATTAGGATAAGCAACTAGTTTAAACACTTTTTTATTGTTCTTCTTAATCTATACTTGATAAATATCTTGATATTTTAATGTTCAACTTTAATAAGTGTTAGGGTTAAAGTTTTGCTTGTATTTTCTAATGATCTTTCTTACTTTATACTTGACTGACAATCTTGATATTGTAATGTTACATCTTAGTTAGTGCTATTTCAACCCGTATCCTAGTTTTTTTCCTATGTATCTTACTTGATTTTGAGATAGAATATCATGTCTAGGATTTAAAGTGAAGTAATTATCTATCTAGCATTAGCATGTATGGTGGTTGATTATTAGTAAGCTGTGAACCTTTCTTTTAAATTGATTCTTTATTCACATACAATTCATCTTTTCTTTTGTAAGTTATTTAAATAGAGAAAATAAGAAGACAATATTACCAAAAAGCTTCCATCGCATCTCTCCCTGAGGTTCGACCCGTTTAGCACTTGCTACAGCGGTTAAATTGTAAAGATTCAGAATATAAACCAATCACATATACTTTTCATATTCTTTGTACTCTGTATTGTGCAATCAAATTTTGGCGCCGTTGCCGGGGAGGGAACAGTATACATTATTTTCTAACTAAATTCTTCTCTGTTTGTGTGAAAATTATAAAAAAATAATATCCCCATGGATTATCTAAATTCATTTGGTTACAATTCATTTGATAGGTCAAAATCACCTTTTCAACAACCATCTTCATATACGCTTTTTTCCAAACCTATAGAAGAACAATCTGATTGGGAAAAGAAGGTAAAAATCATAGAAGATTTCGAGCGACGAATTCATATTTTGGAAGACTCACGATCCATTCAAAGGTCTCAAACCCTAAATCCATACATGATTCAAAACCAAAATGATTACATCCATTATCTCGATAGGTTAGAAGCACAACTGGATCGTTTGGAAAACATTGAAAATGTTAGGACTGAGGAAACTCTACCTAACACCTTTTTGACCATCTTTGATTCACCCAGCCCTATTGACGAGACCAACGAATCATGGTGTCTTGAAGACCTTGATCAAGATTCAATTTCATCGCACCAACGTGAACTTGATCAATCCCAACCCTTGGACAAATTGGTAAGTTTTAACTTCAATGAGATTGAACTTGATTGTGAATACGAACCTGATCCTCAACTCTATGATTTAATTTCAAACTTTGAATTTATGTTGATTCCGGTGTCTTTACCCAAGTTGGAGCCAATTTCCGAGCCAACATTAATTCCAGTACCTGTATATTATGAAATTGGATCACCTATTTTGGATAGTCACGTTCATTTAATGGATCATAAATACGAGCTTAAATTCTTTGATTTGGAGACAACCTTTGAATCAAACCCGACTCTCGAACCTAAATTTAATTTTCCTGAGCCGGTATTGGTTCCCAATCCTATTATTCTTAAGCCCAAATCAATCACTTTATTAAGTCAAATTTTATTGTTGGATCAAGGTGTAAACAATGATGACCCTGAAATGGTATTCCAAGATTGGTCATACAACCAAGATAGTTTCAATGTTAGGGTCGTGCATGATCCTATTCATTTGGGGATAATAACACTGTGCATAAGAAAGATGTCATAAAAGGTAGGTTTCTTGATCCACAATATTTAGATTTGGTAGCAATGCTTGGCCCAATCCGACCACCATCGGAACCACCACCTTGACTTCGCATTTTGCCTTCCCTTTCTTTTTTTCATGCATACATGCATTCATTCATACATTGACGACAATGCATGAGATAAGTGTGGGGGAGGGTTTACTAACATACTAACATAGGTAGGTGCTAACAATTTTTTTTTAAAAAAAAACTTTTTGAAAAGAAAATAATATTTTGATTTATTTTTGTAAGCAATTAAGTTAATTTTAAGGAATAGGAAAATCATAATTAGGATTTCTTAACACTTGGTCAAAATAAATATTATTTGTTTGATTTTTAGTTTTAGGAGGAAAAATTGAAAAAGTAATTTAGTCTTGATATCTTTACCTTGATAAAATATGCATGCTTTATACACTTACACACTTGGAATTCAAAACAAAGACTCTTGTGTCTTAAGAAATATATATATATATATGTATAAAATAAACAAATCTAATTATTGATTAGTTAGGTACTTTGGCCTAAGAAAGCCTTGGTACTTATGTGAAAGGTAATTAGATAAGTTTGAAAAAAATATAAATATATTATATGTATTAACATATCTAATAATCAATTGGTTAGGTATTAGGGCCTCAAGAAGCCTTATTACTTACACAAAAAAAAATTAGATGAGTTATACATATTTAAAAAAAGAAAAGAAAAAAATGAAAAAAAAGAAGTGCTTAAAGGGCAACGAAGTGGTAATACTTCGAACTTCTGCAAAAATATATATATATATATATATATATATATATATATATATTTATATTAATATACAAGGTATAAGAGTTGAAGTTTAAGAATCCTAAGTAAAAAAATTCGCGTTCACAAAGGTGCATATGACTTAGGGTAAAATAAAAGATTAAGTGAGAATTTTAGTTTTAATCCTAACCTAAATTGATGATAAATATTTACATCGAGACTAAGTATAGGAATGAATAATTTGGTGATCCTAAGACTTATAGATTACTTGATTTCCTCAAAGATACTTCAAATATTTTCTCTCTTTTAAAATGGTATTTCAAAAATACTAACATTTTATTTTTCTTTCTTTATGAATTTTGTGGGTGTAATTCACTGAAAACCCTCACGAGACAACACTCGTCCTCTAGGTTAACCTAGAGGTTTAACGGCTTATTGCACGTGCTAAGTGCAATCGTGATTCCTACGAAAATGAGTTAGGTTAGATTAAATTAGTTTCTAACATTTGGTTTTGCTCGAGGACGATCAAAAGATAAGTGTGGGGTGTGATTGTACTCCAAAATTGCATTTTTATCATCACTTTTACACATATATCCTTGATCATTCCTTTATTAATTAATGCTATTAAACCCTTTTTTGATTATGGTGTGTAGTTACTTAAATGAGAGGATAAAGATACAAGAAGCTTCATTTTATCCCTAATCCTATTTAAAGTTGGATTTTAAATTAAATTGAATCTAAAGGAGGAAAGAATTAATCTTTATCTCCTATTCAAGTTCAAATTCAGAAGATAAAGTCCTAGAAGATGAAGGGGATAAAGCTAATCCTAAAAGGAAAAAGAGGATAATTCAAATTAAATAGAGTTCAAAATTATTCAGACTGTACACGTTTTAGTATTCCGATCATAAATTTTGCTACAGATATTCCAATCTGATGATTCAAGATGCTACAGAAAGAAGACGTGAGGACTACAATTCTTCTGTTTATCACTCTGTCAAATTCAGCCGTCTGATGAGTCATATTTAGCAAACAACACGCCGACTTGCTGCAGGACTGAATTCCTTATTGAATTATGAAACCTTCTAATTTGTTTCCTATTGTGATTAGATTTGAGGCCTATTTAAAGATCTGAAATCTCTCATTATGAGGCATCTCCACATCAGAGATCATAGCTTAGGATTTTTCTTTTAGTCTCTTCTCCAATTTATTTTTGTATTTTAGTTCTATTTGTGAGAAGGAGAAGCCATTGTAATTCGAGGTGACAGATCAATACAAGGTGCTTTCTTTCTTTTCATATCTTTTTTGTTATTTACTTTATTTTTGCTTTTTCTTATTTTTTATTTCTTACTTTCTTTTATGAGTAGCTAGATTTTTCTCATGGCTTGGTAAGACGTCACCACCATCACATCTAATGTCTAGTAGATACCAGATTAGATCATATATATGCCTACTCCAATCTTTTTCTTGAAGACTCATTAGGATAAGCAACTAGTTTAAACACTTTTTTATTGTTCTTCTTAATCTATACTTGATAAATATCTTGATATTTTAATGTTCAACTTTAATAAGTGTTAGGGTTAAAGATTTGCTTGTATTTTCTAATGATCTTTCTTACTTTATACTTGACTGACAATCTTGATATTGTAATGTTACATCTTAGTTAGTGCTATTTCAACCCGTATCCTAGTTTTTCTCCTATGTATCTTACTTGATTTTGAGGTAGAATATCATGTTTAGGATTTAAAGTGAAGTAATTATCTATCTAGCATTAGCATGTATGGTGGTTGATTATTAGTAAGCTGTGAACCTTTCTTTTAAATTGATTCTTTATTCACATACAATTCATCTTTTCTTTTCTAAGTTATTTAAATAGAGAAAATAAGAAGACAATATTACCGAAAAGCTTCCATTGCATCGCTTCCTGAGGTTCGACCCGTTTAGCACTTGCTACAGCGGTTAAATTGTAAAGATTCAGAGTATAAACCAATCACATATACTTTTCATATTCTCTGTACTCTGTATTGTGCAATCATCGACCGACTCGGTCGACCGACGTGCACAGACGTGCACGCCAGTCTGGCTGGAGGGCCGGTCGACCGGGACGGTTGACCGTCCAGAGAGCTCTGCTCTCTGGAAAGGCCCCGGTTGACCGGGGTCGACCGGACAGAGAGTCTGCTCTCTGTATCCAGGCCACGGTCGACCGGGCCGGTCGACCGAGGCTCCAACGGTTAGAAATCTGACCGTTGGCGGTCGACCGGACCGGTTGACCGACAGCCGTCAGGGCTGAAAAATTGCCCCAACGGCTAGTTTTTGGAGCCTATATAAAGGGGGCTTTTGGGGGCTGTTTTGGACAAGATTTTGAGAAGAGTTTTGGGCTAATCTTCCATACCCATTTCAGTGGTTATATCCACATGTTTTAGAGCTATATTTCAAAATCAAAAGAGTGTTTATCAAGAGTGTTTTAAAAAGTGATTTTCTTGTGTTTTCCTCCACAATTTCAATCCTAGTTTTCTCACACAAACACTTGAGCTATCCATTGCTATATCTACATATAGAGATCTTTGTTGTGAGAGGATTTTAGGTGATCAAAGTGTTGTGATCACCAAAGTTCCCTCTTTGTATTTGAGGAGGCGGACTTGCGGGTTCGCGGTGTTTTGGGTTCTTGTGTGAACTCGGTGTTTGAGGTGCGGCCTCGGCGAGCTAGTGGGCTTGCGGTGTGCTTGTTCTTGCGGGAACGAGTAAAGGGATTAGAGAGTTCAAGAGTTTTAGTGGGATCTCCTTGTAGGTGTTGCGGCACTGAGTGATCCGGTGTGATCGATTTATAGTGGAAATCCTTCAAGTGTTGAAGGTGGGGACGTAGAACAAGTGTGTTCGAACCTCGAAACAAATCTCCCGTGTTTGCAATTGCTCTCTCTCTATCTCTTACTTGTTTCTATCTTGCATGCTTATATTGTCTTTATCTTTATATGCTTGATATACATTGTGTGCTCATATTGTTATATACTTGGGGATTGTTTGCTAACACTCGTATTCAACCAAGAGAGCCAACGCGGCACCTCAACTCTTATTTAGCGGAATCTTGAGGAGTTAGTCCAGAGTCCTTCACGGGAATCCGGCTACACTCTTGTGTTATACGTGTTGTTTAGTTTAAGAAGTTTTAGTTTGCATTAAATAAGTTTTAATTCCGCATTAATTGACCATTAGATTAGCCATCACCTATTCACCCCCCCTCTAGGTGATTACAGTTTTGGGGTAATCAAAAGCTAACTTTTTTCTCATCGAGATCAAGGTGTATATACATGTTGGAGTCATGAATGCAGATATTTTGGATCTCCATAACTGTATGATTTGCACGTTATAATTTTTTTTCATAACTGTCTAGATCATGCCGCTTGATTGCTGGGATTATCACGCAGAGATTTCCGTCACCGTCCATGATAGCCCGCGTTGAATTAGGGTGTTATAACGTTTTGAACGTGGGATGATTTGGCGGCGTAATTGAATCGTGAATCGCGAAGATTCTGCTGCTAGGCTATAATCGACATAGGAGCGATAGTCTTCGCTGAGGGACGGGAGTTGGGGCCCCCGACTAGCGAACGACCTTGTCTGATTTGAGTATCCGTGGTGGACGATCTCGGATCGTTGTGGTGCCGGAAAGGGACCTGATGATCGCAAATTCGTGCAGATAGCTCAGAATGATTGTGGGCTTGGAGTAGAACCCAAGTTTGGGCCCGTACTGGGCCTGTTGGCATGTCGAGCTCATTGATCGCTCGGGATGCTTCTGACACAGTGGAACATGTATCATGATCTTGATGAGAGCAAAATCTGACTACTACAATCACCAAAGATCAATTTTTATTTCCTCTGTCTCTCTTCTTCTAATACTCAACCCCCGTGAATTCAAGAACCCATAACTTTTGTGCAATCATTTTTTTTTTCAATCTAAATTCAAACTCTTAATCTCATTGACAATCTCATATCCAACTCAATACTCTTACCTGAATCTTGACCTAATTTACGAAATCTTAATTGAAGCCATTCTTGTCCAAACTCACATAACCCATCTTCATTCCATCATCATCGATGACTACAAAAGTCTTCACGACCACCTCTTTCAACGTAACAGTCTCCTTTACCATGTTCTAGTCTATCACATACACTTTCTCCGTGATTATTTTAAATATGAAATGAAACTAAAATCAAAAATAAAAATTAACTATCGAATGAAAGGTTTACCTTTTGAAAGGTTTATCTCCTTACGAGTATTTTTTTTTCATTTCTCATAATAAAATTAGGAGAAACCTTTTTTTTTAATTAAAGAATAGAGAGATTTAGGGTTTCAATTGTTTATTTGATAGTTTAGAAATAAAAAAGATAGAGAGGAAGAAAATGACACTTTGTAAATATAAGAATTACTTAAGATATATTAGTCATTTTCCTTATTCGTGTCATGCAACGTGATGAACAAAACTAGCAGAATTATAACGGAAGGTATTGACTTAAACCAGTTAAAAGTTCAAGGTACTAATCTGTAATAAAATAAAATGTTATGTACCCAATAGTTGAGGGTATTTTAGTGCATTTTCCCCTGTGAATCAATGTAATAGCACTATCTAAAACAACATACAAATTTGATTCATTTGGCATCAATTTTGTTTCATTACAATGCATCTTAAATTCCCAGATCATCACAATGACAGATCAATGACATCTTAGCAAATGTGCTTGCAAATAAAAGGGTTTCAGTCTTCTCTTTCTTGATGCTTTCGATTCCAAAGCTTGATAGAATAGTTTCCTTGCATCCAATGCTTTGTTCCCCTCTAACAGTCTTCCCCAGTTCTCCTTTTTGCTAATACATGTTGTTCACAGTGCTGTGGGATCCAATCTGCAGAGAACCAAACCACGCCTGTAAAATATAGGCTCGTCCTTCTACCATTAGTCTCTAAGGCCCTGTAGCTGTGAGCCTTCATTTCCTCAATGGTTCGTGCATGGGACACCTAGAAACACCCTAGGTCAGCTCTTCAAGCTTCACTGTGTGATTTTTTTCATGGCAGTTTGGAGTGCAACGGGGCTTGATTTTATGGCCAACCTGACAGTCAAACATGGGATTTGAGTCCAGCTTGTTAGAGAGATCGTGATAATACTCATGGCATTAGGATAAAAACCAAAGAGATTTGCATAGAATTTACCTCAATTTTAGTACGCAAACAAAGAGGGCGGCTTGCGATCTCAAGTGCTGTATCCATATCAAGGAACCCTGATGCCACCATCCTTCTCAATACCCTGATTTGTGAGGTTTTCCCCCTTCAAGAAATTGAAGTGTTAGCTTTCTATGAGGGAACACAATGTTTAGTAAATGCTAAATAAACTTATTACAGGCCTTAAGCCTATTTTATGCAATTCTCAATGGTAGAAAAATGTCGTAAAGCAGCATAGATTGATACTTAAAGATGAAAGATATTGTTGGGATTTGAGTCGAATAAACAATCTCACATCGACTAGATATGGGAAAGGTCTTGGGTATATAAAGATTTGAGTTACTTCATCTGATAGGTTGACCTTTCAGAATGGAACCCCAAAGTCCTTTAATTGTTATAAGAACCATGTGATGTTCGATGTTGTTGATCTCCCCAATTTAGTGCAAAAAGGAGGCAGTAGTAACAATTGTTGGGCTGTGCGAGATATTTGACAGTGGTGCTCTTTTACAATGAGCGTGCCGTTACCCACGCGATCATAATGATTTGAGGGCGCTCCACCTAATACGTTTTACTTTTTAGGATGGAACTCCAATTGTCCCTCATGTTCCCTATGTAAAATTTTGTTACCTTTTAGAATTGGCAAATGGACTTAGAAATTCAGGAGCCGGTAAAATCCCAGCGAGCAATGCAGATTCCCCTACATCAAGAAACTTAGGATGCTTTCCGAAATAAAACTGAGATGCTGGCTCAATCCCATACATCCCATGTCCCCAGTACGTCTGCAGGCAGCATAAACGCTTCCATCACAATTTTCACCATAGATGTATGATTTATTTGAAGTTTAAAGAATAGCATAGAAAAATAAATAGGATAATCAAATAGCATAAAGGAAAATACCAGATATAATACCTCACTCAAGTATGCATACATTATTTTCCTTTTGGACATTCTCTTCTCCACTACTAATGACAGCATTACCTCCACAAATTTTCTCGAAAATTTTCGTTCAGCTGACAAAAATATTCTTCTTGTGAGCTGTGGAGCAAGAAAAAAGGAAGAAAATTAGTTTCCCAAAAAGAAATGATCAGTTAATATGTTTTCACTGTAAAATCATATTTAAAATGATTAGATGGTTGAGAATTTCACAGTGGCCTTTCCTTGGTTAACCTCAAGTTCATGCCCAAAGAAACGTCATATATCATTTAGGCATTGTGACAGTTCTCTTATTCACCATCCAATCAACAAAGAAATTCCCATCAAATGTAATATAGATCGAACATCCAAGTTATTGTAACATTTGATTTGTTCTTTGATTAGTTTAAGTGAAACTCGATGTATTCCGTCTATGTCGAGAACTATGTAATATATCTTGCCTGTTGAGTGATGGTGCTCCCACCGCCACCTTTGGAAAATTGACAACAGCGCGGCCAATGCCATAAGGATCCACCCCGCAATGGGAGAAGAAGCGGCAGTCCTCAGAGGCCGTGACGGCCTGGATCACATGAAGAGGGACCTGAGACAGCCTCGCCTCGGCCTTCTCTGCCACGTCAACGAGTTTCCTCCATCTCTCGGGGAAATCCGAAGGCAATGCATGCAGGTAGGAGAACAACGACAGTGAGCAATCCGAGACTGGAGGGATGGGCTTGAACACGCGAAAAGGAGTGAGAATGTGTTGTATCTTTTTCTTAGCTGTTGCTGTGAGGAAATTGTTGTTGTTGTTGTTGTTGTTGGGGGTTGAGCTGCAGTGATTGAGAAAAGGGGAGTGAAGGAGAGAAGGGACATGATGGTGATGATGATACAGTGCTTAATTTGGTAGGAGCTTGGAGTTGTGGAACCTTTAATTATTGTTTGATGTAAGAGGAGATTTTTAATTTTGTGGTGAGCAGGAATTAGAGGAGACTTGTGTTTTAAACATGGGAGTAGGGTGGGGTGTTTGGATGTGAATGGGAAACAAGGATGGATAGATGCCAAGGTTTGGCATGTTTCAAATGGTGGTCAGGCCGTGCGGGGAACACGCACACATAGGGACATGGTACACGATGGGAGATGGATCCTCTATGTTCCCTTTTTTATTTGTTTATTTCATGTAGCTAGATTCCTATTGGTCCATTCCCACTAAAGGGACTATGTTTGCTCGCTCTTGAGTCATGTTCCGCACAGGGGTGTCAAACGAACTGGCCGCTCACGAACAGTTCGGGTTTGATTCGATATTTAGCTCCATTATAGCTTGTTAGATGTGGTGAAGATTTATCGTCACGAGCAATCGGACGGTCAATTCACACCACAAGCGAGATTAGGGAGTGGGAGTGAAATGCTAGCAAGTAAAATAAAATACACACAAAAGGAGAGACATGATTTTACGTGAAAACCCTTAACTTGAAAAAAATCACAGGAGGGAGGAGGAACTTCACTATAATTCTCTGGTTACAGAAAGTATAGAGATTTAAAAGGAGTGTATAGAGTTTGGATTTTCAGGGTTCTCTCCTTCCTTGTTGGGAGGGGGGAGGTCTATTTATTTTCCACCGAGTTGTTGGACTGGATGCCGATGATCGTGGGTGGGATCTGAACGTTTTTCTACATTATAACGACAACGATCAGTGATGCTGATTTGTTAGAATTGCATGCCGAAAAATCCTATCCATTATCCATAACTGCATGTGCTGAGGGGCATTACACGTTATGAACATAGAAGAGGATCGGGTTGCATAACTTACGGCGGAGATTTGGGATGATCTGTCACTAGAGCACAGATTGAGGGGCTCCAGAGTTTTCGGGTCAGAGGGACATTCATGATGTTTGAGTAGTGAAATCTTTCGGGATGATTTATCTTCTGGATGGAGGACAAACTTCGGGATGATCTGGAGTGGCGGAAGCTGATGAATGGATGGAATGATGTGGAATTCTCGAAGGGGGTGCTCAGTTGCTTGATCACGCGTCACCATCTAGATGAGGGTCAATTTTTGACCACTACAGATGCCCCTACTCTTTCACTTGCCGGAGCCTGTGGAAGGAAAGCCGGAAGAGCTGAGTTGGCAGGAGATCCTTTAATGCCTTGACTTCTTGATATCTGTGAGCTAGGGAGGATTTAAATTATAAATGCGAATCTTTTAGATTCACTTGGAGATTGTGTGGCTAGTGGACAGCTGGTTTGTCAATCTATTAGAATCCTTAAAACTTGTAACTGACATCTCTTCAAATCATGGTGCCATGATGACTGAGATTGTGTGGCAGCGACGGTTGATATCTTGCTGATTCAGTTGACCGAGAATCTTGAGATGTGGATTGACTTTTCGGGGATTATGAATTTGAATTGGAGAGGTTCAGTTCCTCCTCCTCCATTTATAAATAAGGTAAAACATTCAGGGTGGAGATCGATTATACTCTTCTTCAAGAGGTCTTGCATCAAAGTTCTTTCTTCTCTATTTCGCTGCCGTGTCTTCCTTCTTGTAGGAAAGAAAAAGGGCGGATGGAGATAGTGAGAATGATTTGCATAATATTTCAGTCGTTATGATGAGCCTGTCACAATACTTCAGCCGTTATAACAGGGCTTTGCTATTAGGGGAGATATGGAGGGTGCCTGTTCCAACTCGGTTTGTTCGTCTGGTCTCTGACTTGCCCGGTTCAGTTTCGATCTTGAGATTTGGAGTCCTTCTTTACTAATAGGTGTACAAGATAGGAGTAGGGGCTGTCCTGGGCGGTTACAGAGGTGGAAGCGATTCCATGACAATCTTGCTTATCTTAGAGTCTTCATTCCAATCGGACACCACTACCTCAGGCATGGAGTCTCCTTCCTTGCGGTGAGCAACATGAGGAGAATATGAGGGGTCTTTTTATAAGGATGTCACCAATATAGCACTCCTTTTAGAGCTTTGACTCTTTCTCATAACAAAGGGTCGGTGATGTGATATCACCACTGGTCTGTGTGTCTTGCCGGAGTCCGTCTGGCTTCCTTGGAGGCGTGTTCTAGATGGAGAGGAGAAGGTCCCTCATCTGAAGGATTGCTTTCTTTTGTGAAGGAACCTCTCTGAGCTTCTTCAGGGGTCTTCTGGGAAGTGGTGTGAGCAAGGAGACTGTGCCTTCTGACAGATGTTCTCCGAAGGATATGTTCTCGTAGTTTAGAGGTGAAGCTGGACGTAGCGGCAAGATGGAGAGATCGGATCAGGATCATCTGTATTTCTTTTCAAAAAAGTATAAACACAGAACTGTAATGGAGTGTTGTATTTCTTCTTATTAGATATAATTAAATATGTATTGATGGAATAGTTTTTTGGAGTAAAACATATATAAATGCCTTTAGAATGAAAATATTCTTTTAGATCTTGCCTGTCTCGCTTTACTATTGGCTTTTCGGAATTGATATGATCATGCCTCTTTGGAGTGCTGGTCTCTATTATCGGTGTGGTTGGTTTGTTCTGGGAGTGATTTGATAAGCTTGCGGTGTTATTTTCAAGTGAAAGTAGCCCTATCAGCAGTACCTACAAGTTTATGGCCTCCGAGTGTGAGAAATCTCTACAGTAGACTAGGGAATTTGGTAGGCCTCTGTGTGGAAGAAATCTCAGAGCAGAGTAGGGATTCCGAGTGAGGAAAATCCCAGCAGCAGAGTTGGGCCTCCTAGTGGGGGATATCCCAGCAGCGGATTCGGGCTCGTGGGCTATCATTTGTGCTTCTCACTCAATAGAGAAAAAGTACCAGGTTACAAACGCCTGTTGACCCAAGATAGAGGGATCTTGCGCACATAAGCATGCAATGAAACAACTTAAATTAAACGTTAGATGCAGCACAATAGAGCTAATGAAAGACGTAAATTAAATAGATTGGCCTGACAAGACTCGTATGCTCATCTTCTAATCAGATGAACTAGTACATTGAGGGGAAAATCCAAATAAGAAAACCCTCGTGTATATACCATATGTCTCATGCGGTCATAGGCTAAACATGCACAACCATATCGACCCGGATGAGTAATACATGCAAACATTCACAAAGGTGGTGTTTAGATAATAACTGGACAATTTGCCTCTCCAGTATGTTTGATGTCTCTATCCTCTAATAACATAAAACTATTACGTCAAGGAGAGAAGGGACATGATGGTGATGGTGGATGATGATACAATGCTTAATTTGGTAGGAGTTTGGAGTTGTGAAACTTCAATTATTGTTTGATGTAAGAGGAGATTTTTATTTTTGTGGTGAGCAGGAATTAGAGGGGAGACTTGTGTTTTAAACATGAGAGCAGGGTGGGGTGTTTGGATGTGAATGGGAAGCAAGGATGGATAGATGCCAAGGTTTGGCATGTTCCAAAGGGTGGTCAGGCCGTGCGGGGAAAACGCACACATAGGGACATGGTACACAATGGGAGATGGATCCTCTATGTTCCTTTTTTTTATTTGTTTATTTCGTGTAGTTAGATTCCTATTGGTCCAATCCCACTAAAGGGACCATGTTTGCTCGCTCTTGATTCATGTTTTGCACAGGGGTGTCAAACGAACTAGCTGCTCACGAACAGTTCGGGTTTGATTCGATATTTAGCTCGATCATAGCTTTTTAGATGTGGTGAAGATTTTTCGCCACGAGTGACCGGACGGTCAATTCACACCACAAGCGAGATTAGAGAGTGAGAGTGAAATGCGGGTAAGTAAAACACAATACACACAAAAGGAGAGACATGATTTTTACGTGAAAACTCTTAACTTGAAAAAATCACTGGAGGGAGGAGGAACTTCACTATAATTCTATGGTTATAGGAAGTACAGTGATTTAAAAAGAGTGTCCAGAGTTTGGATTTTCAGGGTTCTCCCCTTCCTTGTTGGGGGGGGGAGGTCTATTTATTTCCCACCAAGTTGTTGGACTGGATGCCGGTGATCGTGGGTGGGATATGCACGTTTCATACATTATAACAATAGCGATTAATGATGCTGATTTGTTGGAATTGCACGCCGAAAAATCCTATTCACTATCCAAAAAATCCTAGCCACTATCCATAACTGCTCGTGCTGAGGGGCGTTACACGTTATGAACGTGGAAGAGGATTAGGTTGCATAACTGATGAAGAAGATTTAGGATGATCTATGACTAGGGCTCGGATTGAGGGGCTCCATAGTTTTTGGATCAGAGGGAGATTCAGGATGTTCAAGTAGTGGAATCTTTCGGGATGATTTATCTTCTGGATGGAGGACAGACTTTGGGATAATCTGGAGTGGCGGAAGCTGATGAATGGATGGAATGATGTGGAAGTCTCGTAGGGGGTGCTTAGTTCCTTGATCACGCGTCACCATCTAGATGAGGGTCAATTTTTGACCACTACAGATGCCCCCACTCTTTCACTTGTCAGAACATGTAGAAGGAAAGCTGAAAGAGCCGAGTTGGTAGGAGATCCTTTAATGCCTTGACTTCTTGATATCTGTGAGCTGGGGAGGATTTGGATCATAAATGCGAATCTTTTAGATGCACTTGGAAATTATGTGGCTAGTGGACAGCTGGTCTATCAATCGATTAGAATCCTTAAAGCTTGAAACTGACATCTCTTCGAATCATGGTGCCATGATAACTGAGATTGTGTGGCAGCGGCGGTTAATATCTTGCTGATTCAGTTGACCGAGAATCTTGAGATGTGGATTGACTTTTCGGGGATTATGAATTTGAATTGGAGATACTTCAGTTCCTCCTCCTCTATTTATAAATAGGGTAAAACCTTCAGGGTGGAGATCGATTATATTTTCTTCTTCAAGAGGTCTTACTTTAAAGTTCTTTCTTCTCTGTTTCGCTGCCATTTCTTCCTTCTTGGAGGAAAGAAAAGGAGAGGATGGAGGTAGTGAGAACGATTGGTGTAATATGTCAGTCATTGTGATGAGCCTGTCACAATACGTCAGTCATTATAACAGGGCTCTTCTATCAGGGGAGATATGGAGGGCTCCTGCTCCAACTCGGTTTGTTCGTCTGGTCTCTGACTTGCCCGGTTCAGTACAGATCTGGAGGTTTGGAGTCCTTCTTTACTAATAGCTATACGAGATAGGAGTAGGGGCTGTCCTGGGCAGTTACAGAGGTGGAAGCGATTCCATGACAATCTTGCTTATCTTAGAGTCTTAGTTCTGATCGGACACCGCTACCTCACGCATGGAGTCTCCTTCCTTGTGGTGAGCAACAGGAGGAGAATATGAGGGGTGTTTTTATAAGGCGTCACCAATAAAGCACTCCTTTCAGAGCTTCGACTCTTCCTCATAACAAAGGGTCGGTGATGTTATATCTTCACTAGTTTGTGTGTCTTACCGGAGTCCGTCTGGCTTCCTTGGAGGCGTGTTCTAGATGGAGAGGAGAAGGTCCCTCATCTGAAGAAGCTCATTCTTTTGTGAAGGAACCTCTTGGAGCTTCTTCTGGGGTCTTCTGGGAAGTGAAAGTACACTTAGAGGGGGGAGGGTGAATAGGTGTACGGCTAATCTATGAACAATAATGCGAAAATTAAAACTTAATTGTAACACACTTAGTGTAACCAACGAGTGTAGCCGAATTCCCGGTGAAGGGCTCTGGACTAACTCCTCTTGATTCCTCTGAATAAGAGTTGACGTGCTATATGAAACTTTCGTGGTTAAGCACAAGTGAGGCACACAAACAAACCAAGCATGTATATGATATGACAATATGAATCAATACACAATGTAAGAGAGAGAAAGAGTAAGAGAAAGTGGATCAAACGCAAACACCGAGATATGTTTCGAGATTCGAGCACACAGCTCTACGTCCCCGCCTTCACACAGAAGGATTTCCACTAACTCGTCCACACAGGACTTCCCACACAGGGAACCTCCACTGAGGATTTTAGGCAATACAATAACCGGGAGTACACAACTCCTCTCTCAAATGCAACACAACCTCTACACTTAGAGGCTAGGCACAAAGCCACCACAATATCAACCTCACAAATGAGGGATAGGCACAAAGTCAAACAAACACAATCCACCTCTTCATTAAGAGGGATACCAACACAACCTCCACTATCAACCTCTCACTAGAAGGATACCCACAATCACCTCTCACTAGAGGGATATCACAAATCAAGGAGGGTTTATAACTTGGTGGTCTATCTCAACCACAAACCAATTCCTTTTCCCACAAAACAAAGATCCTAATAGATATGATAGAAGATAAGCTCAAGTGTGAGAAATAAAGAGTTTGGAAATCAAAATCACAAAGAAAAACTCTTGGGAAAACTTCTAGAATAGATATGAAATGAAGATCAAAAACCAATCCCAAAGACTTCTCCTTTTCTTGATTTTTCCGACCCTTTAAAACAAATAAAGATAAAATCTTTTGGCTTAAAAAACTCTTTTGAAAACTTGTGTTAAAACACTAGAGAGAATGAAAATTTTAACTCTTGAAATTCTTGTTGAAAACAACCAAGAAATGGGGTATTTATACCCTCATTTCAGATCTGCCCGTTGGCAGCTGAAAAGGGCCAATTTGCCCTTCCGGTCGACCGGTCAACGGTCAAATTTTTGACTGTTGCGCCTACCGGTCGACCGCCCGGTCGACCGGGACTGGATCCAGAGAGCAACGGCTCTCTGGCCGATCGACCGCCCGGTCGACCGAGCTGATACAGAGAGCAAACTCTCTGCCGGTCGACCGGGGCCATTTCCAGAGAGCAGAGGCCTCTGGCGGTCGACCGTTCCAGTAGACCGGCCAATCAGCCTGGCTTCGTGCACATTCTGTGCATGTCGGTCGACCGGCCCGGTCGACCGGCAGTTAGCTAGTCCAGCTTAATCAGGTCTTAAAAACTTGAGTTTTTATCCTTTATAAAATCCCATAAAATCATATAAAATTCCACAAAAATCAGTTCATGTTATATCTTTGAAATATAAACATGTTTGAGTAAAAATCAAAACATGTTATAAACATTTTGAACCATTTTTTGTGACTTGAAAATTTTGCCTTAAACCAAATTCTGTATTTTTCAAAACTTAGATTTTTGAAATGGAAATCCGATTTTTTCAAAACACATGTAAATACAAAAACATGATATTTAAACAACTTTGAAGCATATTGTATATGGATAGAATCCAATATACATGAAAGATATTATATCTATGTTTTTGACATTAAATCAAAAAATAGGTTTTGTCTAAAAACAAAACTCCAAACTCATGAAGTAGACTATCAAAATAAGTTTTTCTAAATAGATGAAGCATATATGTATATAGATAAAATCTAATATACATTAAACCATGTAAACTTGTTTTGATTCTATCTATTCATGAAAACCAAGATCGGTTAAACTGAAAACCAAAACCAAAACATGAAACTTAAAACAAGTGTGTGTGTTGTGAACTTGAGCATATCATACTCTCTAATCTTTACAATGGATCTAAACTAAATCTTAACTAAACAAACCGAAGCCTTCTTGTAGAACGCCGTCTCCAAGTTGACTCGATCCAAACGCGATTCCCGAGCTCGACTCCAACCGAGTACTAGATATGAACTTGACGCTCGAGCTCTTGAATCACCATGTGAAAGCTCCAAAACACCTTTGTTGAAGCTAATCACCTACTAATATCTTGGTTAAATATCTGAAACTAAATATCACAAAATTATTAGTAACTATAACTACATGAGTTAATCATCATCAAAACTAGAGTGGAAGGCCTCTGGGCCAACAGGAAGTAGTGTGAGCAATGAGACTGTGCCTTCTGACGGATATTCTCCGAAGGATATGTTCTCGAAGTTCAGAGGTGAATCTAGACATAGCAGCATGATGGAGAGATCGGATCAGGATCATCTGTATTTCTTTTCAAAAAAGTATAAACTCAGAACTGTAATGGAGTGTTGTATTAGTTCTTGTTAGATGTAATCAAATATATATTGATGGAAAGATTTTTTCAAGTAAAACATATATAAATGCCTTTGGAATAAAAATATTTGTTATGATCTTGCTTGGCTTGCTTACTGTTGGCTTTTCAAAATTGATATGATCATGCCTCTTTGGAGTGCTGGTCTCTATTATCAGTGTGGTTAGTTTGTTCTGGGAGTGATTTGATAAGCTTGCAGTGTTGTTCTCAAGTGGGAGTAGTCCTATCAGCGGTACCTACAAGTTCTTGGCCTCCGAGTGTGAGAAATCCCAACAGTAGAGTTGAAAATTTGGTAGGACTCTGAGTAGGAGAAATCTTAGAGCAGAGTTGGGACTCCGAGTAGGAAAAATCCCAGCAACAGAGTTGGGCCTCCTAGTAGGGGATATCTGTTAGAGAGGAGGAATTGAATTAATCAAGAGTTTAGAGTAAACCGTTTATGTCCTTATGCTGATGATCAAACTCTGAATATGTGTGAAGATTTACTTTACTCCTTCGAATCACCGTTTGTAGCACAAGCTATAACGGGTCGTATCCGCAGAGAGGGCTAGCGTTGGAAGTGTTCACGGTTTTTATATTGAAGTTTTTGAGAAGAAAAATGAAGGTTCTTCTTTGTTTAAAAATTGAAAACAAAACAAAGTAGAAAGAGTGTGAAGAATCTATGTAGAGTTTTTAAGAAAAGGAAGCGGAAGCGAGGAAAGCGGAATGAAAAATGGTGATATTGGAAAATAAGAAAGTTTTTAGAAAAGAGTTTCAAAATTTAATTGAGAGAAAGCCATGACTAACTAACATTCTACACTACTAACTTACTAAACTCGTTGGGTGATTCATGCCTCATGTAGATTCATTTGTAATAGTACATCTTGCTTTGTCAAATCAATATGTGTCCAACTTGAGGATGTGTTCTCATCTAGGCTTGGCTAGGTAGCCTCCTTGGATCATCAGCTCCCAATAGATTCTCAATAATGGAACATAAGTATTCACATTTAGGTATGTTAATCAAGAATGTAAGATTCATTAGTCCATCAAAGCTATAACAAGCTAGCATGAAATAAGAAACTTGTGCAATAGGTGTTAGCATACTAAAGTAATCCATTTTCATGTTCCATCAAGGCATTTGTTCAAGAGACAGGCTCTAAATGAGGCACACATGAATCATACGGAGGTGATACAAAGCATTCACTAGAATTGAAACACTACTCATCTTCATTGGGAATAAAAAGACTTGTTAATTACAAGACTAGAAATAAAAACATCCAATGATTCATATGAGTTAGTAATCACCTAAGAGTTAGTAGTTAGTAGTGTTAGAAGTTAGTTAGTCATGTTAGTAGATTAGTTAGCCATAGAAAAGAAAAACTAGTAAGAAGACATGGTAGAAAATAAGTGCAAGAAAGTAAAGAACTTGGAAAGTAAATGCAATAGAATAAGAAAGAATTGAGGAAGGAAAGCTTGAGCCTTTGTATTGAGTTGTCACTTCTTCAATACGGAGATCTTTCTCACCCTCACTCTCTCTTTTCTGGATCTAGAAGGAGAAAATGAAACTTACACAAGAAGACTAAAGAGAACTTAAGAAATCCTAACTATTTGCCTAAATAAAATGCTATTCTCTTCTGTCTTTTACAGAGGCCCTGGGGGTCTATTTATAGGCTTCAGGAGAAGATCACATCCAACAACAGCCGTAGGATCAATCGCTTGATCAACGGTCAAGGAAGTGTCGCGGATCTGCGGCCAGGGTTGCGTTTCCGCCGCAGCATCTTGGCCATTGCGCCAACGATTTCTTTGACATTCTGTTACGCTGCGTGTGCCCAGCTAGAGCTTCTAGACGTTGGGGAATATGCCTTGGAACGTTTCAGAATTAGGTTCCCTTGTTGTGGGCTCCTAAAAACTCCTTTAATTCTTAAAAAATCCCAAGATTTGGGCCTTCTTCTCCATTAAAGAATGGACCTGAAAACTAAGAGAGAAAAGCAATAAAAATCCTATTTTTATTAACATAAAGCATGATAAGGTGGTAAAAAATGATGCAAAATGAACTCCAATCACACCCCCATACCTAGCTTTTGCTTGTCCCCGAGCAAAATAAGCAAAGAAAAAGAGAAAAACCCTAACTAAATTATTACACCACTTTCGTAGGTGACACGATTACACTGAGCTCGTGCAACAAGCCGTTAAACCTCTAGGTTACCCTAGAGGAGTGTTGTATCCTGAGGGTTTTCAGCAGATTGCACCCACAAAATCCAAGAAAAAGAAAAAAATATTAGTGTTTTTTCAAAAAAGAAAAGGGAGAAAAAAGTTTATGATCCATTTTTTCAAGAATTTCGGTGATCTTTTGGTTTCAGGTTACCCTAAACTTTTCCTTCTTTTTATAAGCCTCCATTCGAAGTTTCGTTTTCAACTTAGGTTAAGTTTTCAAAAATAGAGAGAGAACTAGATTTTGTATCAAGCCTAACATATATACATTTATATGTATGAGGAATTATTCTTAGACTATGGTACATTTATTTATATATTTATATATTATTTTTAATTTTTTATTATATATATATATATATTTATTTATTTATATATTTACATTTAATATTCCCTTAGCTTCATTAGGCTTTCTAATTCACCCATGTAGTGAGTCTTTTACCAATGACTCCCAGATCAAATAGTCTTAGGGCACTAGACGAGGATATACATCCCTAAGCTTCAAGCACTCGAGTAAACTAGGCCACGAATGCTAAGGACTCAACCACCTTTAGGCGTGACTGGTTATGCTTCCTAAGACACAACTAACCAGCTTAATTGGTGATCAAGTTTTTATTCATTTATATATATATATATATTTTCTTTTTTTATATATAAATATAAACAAAGTTACTAAGTCCTTGATTAATCTCAACATGTAAATGTATATAGTGCTTAGAAAAAATTCAAAGTCTAGCAATCTTTCTATTTTTATCTTTCTTAACCTAAAGATCCAACAATCCTTCTTATTTTGACTTATATTAAGAAATCCTAGTTTAGAATTTCCTTAATTCCTAAGATCAAGTTAATTCTTTTCAAAAATGGATCACAGAAAATATATTTTTTTCTTTTTTTATTATATTTTTTTCTTTTTTTATATAAGAAAGAAAAATCTAAGAAAATCCTAGAAAATCTAGAAAAAAATCCTAAAAACTAAAAAAATCTATGTTAGTATCTACCCCCATACCTATCTCATGCAATTTTCCCAATGTATGCGAGTAAAATATATGCATGAAATAGGTAAAGAAAAGATGTGACCCCCTCCTTTGGCTCGGACCAGCGGTGGTGCTAGGTCCGGCCGGCTGCGGACGCTGCAGACCCTCCTCGATGCGGTCGAGGCGAGTGGCCTGCTCCTCAACCTACTTCCTCAGTCTAACCTGACCCTTAAAGATCTTCTTCATGCCTCACCAAATGGTAGACATAAAGGCTCGTGAATCAGTTGGGGGTCCTGCGGCCAAAAGGTCGGGTCATCATCATCCTCCAAAAGTTCCTCCGAAGAGGACTCAGCCGGGGCATCTTCGGGCTGGAACTAGGGGTCCAGACCACATGGAGGAAACTATTATAAGCACTTGTTGCATCTCTGCTGCAACAAATACTCTATCGTAAGAGTCAAAGACCGCATCTGGTAAGAAGTTCCTACACAGACGAGTGATCAAAACTGAATGTGAGTATTTGGCACCGCGTGTGCGCGTGGAGTTGGTGATGATACTGTGAAAGATAGTCGTGTTGATGCAAACAGTGTGCTGCCTAGTCATGAGGTCGTGAATGATTTGCAGCACCGGCCTATTAAAGGAGGTCGTACGGTCAAGCCCAAGTATGTTGTGTTGGATCCAGCGTCCAACGCAATGTATGTTACGAAACGTAGTGCTGGCTTTGAGCCCCCTATCCTGTTCGGTACAGCGAACCCCCATGACTGTTACATAGTCAATTAAGGACAGGGGGTCACGATTGTGTGGATTGCTGGGGACATGTGTGTAGTTCTCCAACATATCAACAGTGATAACAAGGTCCCCAGTAGGCATGTGCACCATGAATTGGTTGGTGTCAAAGTTAATAGAGGCTTGATCGATTGAAGCATATAAGAGCTTGACAAGCTCGGGACAATGGTAAGCCTCATGGTCAGAGTTATCGTAGACTAACGCATACCAATTCCATTCACGAATTTGATCCAAAAATATGTGGCCATAATCATTAATATCACTAAAAATTCTAGCAAAGTCTTTTTCAGCAAATATAGATGGGGCCATGACGGAAAATACGAAGGATAGGAAAGAAATTCGCAAACCTCCCCCGGATTACGTGTGGGGAAACCAAAACCAGATTGCAGAGAGCAATCTACAGGAGGTACAAGCAATCGGGTTGTAGATCTGAGATCTACAGACAGCAACGACGACAGCAAAATTTCACGGCGCTCTAGATTCTGCTAGATTGCCGCGGCTGCGTGGCAAGGGCCGAGAAAACACGACTTTTTTAGGGAGGCAGGGGCTGGGAAAAGTTGGGTGGCGTCGCTCTCTTCTCTCATTTTAGATCTGATTTTAGATGGTAGGGTAGAGAATGAAAGAGAGGTTGGGGGTATATATAGGGGTTTGAGAAGGGTAGAATTCCAAATTTGCCCTAGGTAAAAATTGAAAATTTCAACCCTAGGGTAAATTCTGGTTATTAGAAGGGAAAAGAAGTATATAAAGGGAAGAAAACCCAGGTGCTATTTAGCACTTAGGTCCATTATTTTTTTATATGTTATTTTCTTGTTTTTTATTGTTCTTTTATTATTTTTATATTATATTTTTTCATTTATTATTATTATTATTTTTTGTATTTTATTTTTGTATTTTTATTTTTATTTGTTTTGTTTTATTATACAGAATAAGGCCCAAAACGATTTACAAGAAACACCGAGGGAGAACGTAAAAGGATTTGGTCACATGTACACTGGGTCACAAAGACCCAGTTCGAGAATATCGTGTGACTCTGACTCTGTGGTGTAGAATGGCTTAAGTCGCTGGCCATTGACATTGAACATGTTGTCACTCTTTGATTAGAAATCTCAATAGCACCATGAGGGTAGACTGTTTGTATAATATATGGTCCTGACCACCTGGTTTTCAGCTTACCAGGAAAAAGGTGGAGCCTAGAGTTGTACAACAGAACATTTTATCCTGCGACAAAATTCTTCTTATGAATGGATTTATCATGGAAGAGTTTAGTTCTGTGTTTAGAGATCCGACCGTTATCGTATGCATCATTTCTTAACTCTTCTAGCTCGGAAATCTGCAACTTCCTCTAGTCACCGGCTTTCTTTAAGTCAAACTTTAACTGTTTTATCGCCCACATCGCACGGTGCTCTAGCTCCACAGGCAAATGGCAGGACTTCCCAAATATAACTCGATATGGAGACATACTGAGGATAGTCTTGTAGGCGGTCCGATATGCCCATAAGGTATCAACGAGTTTGATGGACCAGTCCTTATGGTTCTGTCCGACAGTTTTCTCCAATATCAGTTTTGTTTGTCTATTAGTAACTTTCACTTGCCCGTTTGTCTGAGGGTGATAAGCTGTGGACAATTTATGAGAAATAGAGTATTTCCGCATTAGGGCTTCAAAAGCCCGGTTGCAGAAATGACTCCCGTTGTCACTAATTATCGCACGGGGGCTCCGAAGCGTGAAATGATATTTTCTCTTAAGAATTTGATGACAGTCTGGTTGTTATTTGTTCTGGTCGTAACAGCTTCATTCCACTTTGAAACATAGTCTACACCTACCAAAATGAATTGGTTGCCGTAAGACATAGGAAAGGGTCCCATGAAATCGATGCCCCACAAATCAAAAATTTCTACCTCCATGATCGGTGTAAGGGGCATCATGTCTCTTCGTATGATTTGACCTGTCATTTAACATTTGGCACAAAGTTTGCAAAAAGTATAAGCGTCCTTGAAGAGAGTGGGCCAGTAGAACCCACTCTGAAGGACTTTCTCAGCAGTCTTTCATGGACCAAAGTGTCCACCACATGATAAGTCGTGACAAAATGTCAAAATACTTTGATGTTCATCCTCAGGAAGACACCTTCTAATTATCTGATCAGGGCAATATTTGAATAAATATGGTTCATCTCAAAAGAAAAACCGTATTTGTGTCATAAATCGGTGCTTTTCCTGACCTGACCAATTTGAAGGTGTTTGCCCGGTTGCAAGCTAGTTTGCAATATCGGCATACCAGGGCTTTTTACACATCGTGAAGATGTGTTCGTCAGGAAAGTCTTCATTGATAGGTGTTATCTCAGTTGGTGCGTTGGGAATTCTCGAAAGGTGATTTGCCACCACATTCTCAACGCCCTTTTTTATCTTTGATCTCTAAGTCAAACTCTTGCAAAAGAAGTATCCATCGAATCAGTCTAGCTTTTGCATCTTTCTTTTGCATCAAGTATCTTAGGGCGGAGTGATCGGTAAAAATCGTTGTCCTAGACCCTAGTAGGTATTGGCGAAACTTTTCCAACACAAACACAACTGTTAAAAATTCCTTTTCAGTCATTGTGTAATTTAGTTAGGCCTCGTTAAGCGTCCTACTAGCATAGTAAATCATGTGTTACCTGTTATCAATACGCTGTCCTAGAATAGTGCCAATGGCATAATCAGAGGCGTCACACATGATCTCGAAGGGTCTAGTCCAATCAGGCGCTGGATTAATGGCGCCTAGACAAGTCTATGCTTTAGCTCCTCCCAAGCTTGTAGACATTCTTCATCAAAATTGAACGGCACATCTTTTTCTAAGAGATTAGTTAAAGGTCTAACAATTTTGCTAAACTCCTTAATAAATCTTCTATAGAAGCCAGTGTGCCCTAGGAATGATCGAATGTATTTTAGGCATTTTGGCTCCGAGAGCTTTGCTATTGAAATCACCTAGAGGGGGGGTGAATAGGTGATAATGCTAATCAATGCACAATTAAAAATTTATGATGCAACAATATGAATATGAAACAAGTGAATATAGCAATGAATGTAGAGAGCAAGTAATAGGAACAATGAAAATAGAGTAAGAAACAAGAGCAAGTAAACCAAACGCAAATACCGAGAATTTTTCCGAGGTTCGAGCACCCAGCTCTGAAAAGTCACCTAGAGGGGGGGTGAATAGGTGACAATGCTAATCAAAGGGCAAATAAAAATTTAAAGCTACAACAATTACAATCAAGAATCACAAGATGAATGCAAGCAAGTAAGTATGACAATGAATATGATGAGCAAGTAATAAGTGCAAGCAAAGTAGAGTAAGAATTGCAAGAATGTAAACCAATCGCAAACACAAGGATATGTTATCGAGGTTCGAGCACCCAGCTCTACTCCCCGCCTTCCCCAGAAGGATTCCGACCACTTCCACTATCACAAAGATCTCAAATACAATGGAGTACCCAACTCCTACAATCTCAAGAACAAGTAATTTCCTTGGTAGTCAAAAGACCACAAACTCTCTCTTTCAAATATCTCTTCCCTTACAAAGGTCCTTAGAGAATATTGAGTAGGAATGAAGCTCTTGTTGTAAGTGAAGAAAGAAAATTAAATCAGAGAGTATTTGAAAACCCTTCAGAAAATTAGTGAGAAATTCAGCACAAAAACCAAGAAACAAGTCTCTTTTGAACGCCTTAAACTTTTGAATTTTCTAGCAAAAATTGTTGTAACAAATCTCTCCCCAAACACCCCTATTTATAGGAGAGGGCTAGGGTTTAGGGATAAAACATAATTACTGATGTTTAGGAGGTAATTAGATCAAAATATATCCTTAAACGAATTTTTAAACACAAAAGACAAAAATAAACAGCTCACTTAAAATCTGCCCGTTACTGTTCAACGGACACATCGGTCGACTGGGCCGGTCGACCGGTAGATCAAAAATTTGACCGTTATAGGCTAGCGGTCGACCGACCCGGTCGACTGAGAAAACCTGTGAGCAAAAACAATATCCCGGTCGACCGCCCCGGTCGACTGGCAGACATGCACACTGATACGTGCCTCTGCCAGAACTGCGGTCGACTGGTCCGGTCGACCGGACCAGACTGACACAGACTCGGTCGACTGTCCCGGTCGACCGGATCAGGTCAAAAATCATTTTTGGAAAAGAAAATAAAGAGGATTTTGATTTTAACAAAAATACTTTTGAACAGGGAATAGAATTAAACATAAAGATGTATTTGTAGGCAAGAACTTGTATGCAAAATATTTTTGTATAATTTATAAGAAATTATTTTGGAATGAGCTTGTGCGCAAAAACGTGTGTGATAGAGCTTCAAACCTATCCACTATTCTTTAACATACTATAAACTGAAAAACAAATTACATGAAGACTTCTTGAGCTATCTTCAAGTCTTTGAGCCATCCAATGCCTTACTAGTGCCTTCTCTTCTATGATCCTTCCTTGATGTGCAATTTGCCTTCCTTGCTTTGTGGAACTTAGAAGTTCTTGCAATAGCTAAGCGAATGGTCTCTAAACTTGGTACAAACCTGAAACTTATCTTAACAAACTTATTAGTACCAAATAGCTCTAATTTGGTTTGTCATCATCAAAACACAAAACAATTGGAGAGTGTAACCTCTTGGGCCAACAATCTCCCCCTTTTTGATGATGACAAAACAAATAGGCTATTAACAAAAATATAGGGAGGAGAAAACTCCCCCTCAAATTATGCTATACATAAAACACAAGAATATGCTCTAGATACCAATAATTGAAATGATGCACAAATTATTGAAACTAATATAAAACACAAAAATTGCTCTTGATACCAAAAATACCAAAACAACTAAAACACAAGAATTCTCAAAATACATGAATTCAAAAACTCATAAAACAAATCTTTAAAATTAAAGCATATAAATTCATATGGAACCAAGACCAAATGAACTTATTTTTGTCATGTAAACTATTCTCCCCCTTTTTGTCATACATCAAAAAGGGTTATGAAAAACATGTCTATTCAATAATACAAACATTAAGTTCTCCACAAATAAACGAAAATCTAGCAAAATCAAGAGGTTTAGTGAAAATATCGGCTAGTTGTAAATCCGTGGAAACAAAATCAATATCTATATCACCTTTCTCAAAATGATCTCTAAGAAAGTGATATCTAATCTCAATGTGCTTGGTCTTACTATGTTGATTTGCATTTTTGGTCATGTGTATAGTACTAGTATTATCACAAAATATTTTTATATGATCAAAGTGCAAATCAAAATCAAGGAGAGTATGTTTCATCTAAAGGACTTGTGCACAACAAGCCCCCGCGGCAACATACTCCGCCTCGGCGGTTGAGAGAGCTACGGAATTTTGTTTCCTAGAGGACCATGAAACAAGACAATTACCAAGAAATTGACATGTCCCACTAGTACTCTTTCTATCTACTTTACAACCTGCATAGTCGGCATCCGAATAGCTAGTCATTGAAAAATCTCTAGTTTTCGGATACCAAAGACCCATTCCAATAGTGCCCTTAATATAACGAATAATGCGTTTTACCGCAATAAGATGAGACTCTTTAGGACACGATTGAAATCTAGCACAAAGACACACACTAAACATGATATCCGGCCTACTTGCCGTCAAATATAAAAGACTTCCTATCATGCTTCTATATAATTTAATATCAACATTTTTACCTTGTTCGTCCTTATCAAGCTTGGTTGTAGTTGCCATTGGAGTGTTGCAAGCCTTTGATCCTTCAAGCCCAAACTTCTTTACTAGCTCCTTTGCGTACTTGGCTTGGTTAATGAAGGTTCCGTCTTGCAATTGCTTGATTTGGAGTCCAAGGAAGAAATTGAGCTCACCCATAGAAGACATTTCAAATTCAAGTTGCATGACTTTCTCAAAATCCTTGCATAAAAGCTCATTAGAAGATCCAAAAATTATATCATCAACATAAATTTGCACAATTAAAATATCATTATCAACATGCTTAGTAAAAAGAGTTGTGTCTACTTTGCCTTTAATAAAATCATTTGAAATGAGAAAACTAGAAAGCCTTTCATACCAAGCTCTTGGAGCTTGTTTCAATCCATACAAAGCTTTATCAAGTTTAAAAACAAAATCGGGATGAACATGATCAACAAAACCGTGAGGTTGAGAAACATAAACTTCTTCATTAATAAAACCATTTAAAAATGCACTTTTTACATCCATTTGAAAAAGTTTAAAATTTTTAAAACATGCAAAAGCTAGTGTCATCCGTATGGCTTCAAGCCGTGCTACGGGTGCAAAGGTCTCCTCAAAGTCAATTCCCTCAACTTGAGTGTAACCTTGGGCCACTAACCTAGCTTTATTCCTAATGACATTTTCGGACTCATCCATCTTGTTTCTAAAGATCCACTTAGTACCAATTATTGGTCTATCGTGGGGCTTAGGAACAAGGTGCCAAACTTGGTTGCGCTCAAATTGATTGAGTTCCTCTTGCATGGCAAGCAACCAATATGGGTCCGTCTCGGCTTCGAGAATGTCTTTTGGTTCAAAATGAGAAATGAAAGCAAAGTTACCACATAGGTCATGGAGTTTGGAGCGCGTTGTGACTCCTTTAGATGCATCACCCAAGATGAGCTCCTTAGGATGATTTGTAGCGTATCTCCAAGCTTTAGGAAGCGGTTGAGTGCTTTCCTCCTTATCCTCTTGAACTTCACTTATAGATTCTTGCTTATCTTCTTGCGCGGGTGAGTCCTTCAAGGATAGTTTCTCCATGTTTTCACCTAATGGTTCAAACTCTACAACATTCTCAACAAACACATTAGATTCTTCAAACTTAACATGCATGGATTCTTCTATGGTAAGTGTAGATCTATTGAAAACTCTATATGCTTTGCTAGTAGAGGAATATCCAACAAAGATAGCCTCATAAGCCTTAGCATCAAATTTACCCAAATTATCCTTAGTATTCAAAACAAAACACTTGCATCCAAAAACTTTAAAATATGCAACATTTGGTTTTCTAGAATGATACATTTCAAAAGAAGTTTTTGAAGAATTTTTGCATAAATAAATACGATTCGATATATAGCATGCGGTGTTTACGGCCTCGGCCCATAAATATTGAGGGAGGTCATACTCACTTATCATTGTCCTAGCCATCTCTTGAAGTGTTCTATTTTTCCTTTCTACAACTCCATTTTGTTGTGGAGTTCTAGGACAAGACATTTCATGCTTAATTCCCTTTTCATCACAATAAGTCATGAAGAGTTGGTTAACAAACTCACCACCTCTATCACTCCTTATTCTCAAAATCGGAAAACCCTTTTCTTTTTCAACTCTTTTCGAAAAATCTTAAAATGAGAAAAAGTTTGATCTTTATGTTGCAAAAAGAAAACCCAAGTAAAACGGGAGAAATCATCAACCAAAACAAATGCAAATCTACTTCCATTTAAACTCTTAGTTTTAGTTGGTCCAAAAAGATCCATATGAATTAATTCTAAAGGCCTAGTTGACATGATATCCTTGATTGGTTTAAAGGAAGACTTGGTTTGTTTCCCAAGTTGGCACGCACCACAAATGCGGTCTTTCTCAAAATTCAAGCAAGGTATACCCTTCACCAATTCCTTTGAATTAATCCTAGAGATATGGTCAAAAGATGCATGTCCTAATCTTCTATGCCAAAGCCAAGAATTTTCATCAAAAGCATTTAAGCATTTAGTAGAACAATCTAAATTAAGCATGTCAATAATATAAACATTATTATCACGAAAACCGGTGAAAATACAAACATCGGATTTAACATCAAAAATCTTACAAGAAGTATCATCAAAAACAACTTTAAGTCCACGATCACAAAGTTGACTAATGCTAAGCAAATTATGTTTTAAACCATCTACTAAAACAACATTCTCAATAATAGGAGATGCACCAATTTGAATGTTACCTATACCGATGATAGTTCCTTTGGAGTCATCCCCGAAGGTGACGGTGCCACCTTTCATGTACCTTGATAGGGTTGTGAAGTTGTTGATGTCTCATGTCATGTGTCTTGAACAACCACTATCAAGGTACCACCGCTCCCTACGTCTTGGAGCTTTGGTGTGTACCTACATCAAACAATTTAAGACTTGATTTTGGTACCCATATTTTCTTGGGTCCTCTAGGGTTAGTGTCATGAACCCAAACAAGATTATTTGTTCTATTTAGTTGATCATAGCAAAACTTAGCTAAATGTCCATTTTTACCACAATATGTGCATCTATACACTCTACCATATTTAAAAGCATAATGGGTGTGTGATTTGTGAGCATGAGCATTGTGAGCATGAGCATGAGAGGTGTTAGCATGATAATTTTTATCTTGTGAAATTTTAGCATATGAAGTGTGCTTTTTAGAAAACATGTCCTCAAGTTTCTTAGTATTGAAAGCACAATCATTTAAAATTTTTTCAAAATCATTCATTTTGGATTTAAAAGAAGAAATTTCTTTTTCATCAATAATAGGAGATTTTGCCTTACAAGTACTCTTGTAGGCACAAAATTCTTTTTGCATGGAAATGAAATTAGAAGAAATATCATCTTTTTCTTTAGAAACAATGGCAAGTTGATTCTTAAGAAAAGCAACTTCTTTTTGTAATTTTATGCATTCAAGTTTCTTGTTATCATAAGTTTCAGAAAGTTCTACAAAAGCATGCACTAGAACTTCCTTACTTACATCATCATCTTCATCATCAAGGGATTGAGGGGTTACCTTGGGTGTGTTTGCCATGAAACACATATTAGCTTGATCCACCTCCTCTTCGGACTCGCTTTCCGAATCCCATGTTGCTTTGTATGCTTTCTTTTCCTCCGGCTTCTTTGGCTTGAAGGAGGAAGTCATCTTCTTCTTGAATTCCGGACAATCCGCCATGATATGTCCGAGTTTGCGGCAATTATAGCAAATGATCCTCCGCTCCTCTTTGCCTTCAAATTTTCTCTGGAAGTTGAGCTTGTTCTTCCGGTACATCCTCTTGACATTTCGCACAAGTAGAGTTAGCTCCTCATCTTCTTCATCGTCTTCTTCATCGTCATCATTGGTGGATGAAGTCTTGAAGGCTATGGATTTCTTCTTTGAAGTGGTGGCCTCTTCTCTTGCCTTCTTCTCCATCTCATGGGTCTTTAGGTTCCCAATGAGACTAATGAGGTCCATCTCGTCCTTGTCGTTCAACTCCTTCAAGGTGGTGGCCTTGATCTCCCATGATGAAGGAAGAGCCCGAATTACTTTCCGCACCTTTTGATCGTTGGAGATGTCATCACCTAAGGAAGAAAGACCATTAGTGATTTTAGTAAACCTTGTAGCCATACTATCAATAGACTCATCATCAAGCATTTTAAATGACTCATATTGGGACCTCAAGAGATCTATCTTAGCTCTCTTGACTTGTGAAGTCCCCTCGTGTGTGACCAATAAGTGTTGCCAAATCTCATAGGCGGATTGGTAATGAATTACCCGTGTAAGGTCATCCTCATTCAAGGCAGTCAATAGGGAGTTTTGGGCCTTGGAGTTAGCCTCATATAATTTAAAGTCAAGGTCGGTCCAAGTGCTCTCATCACCATCGGGTGCTTCATAGGGTTTGGTCAAGGACTTGGCTACTAAGCTACCCAAAGATTGCAAAAATATAGTCCTCCTAACCTTCCAAATTGGGAAATTGAGGCCATCAAATTTAGGTGGGGATTTAATGTTGTCGGCCATGTTTACTAGTGATGAATGAATGAATGAATGAATGTTGATTAGCAAATATTAAGGATCTCTCTAAGGATATTAAGCCAAACCTAGAGTCCAAGCTCTGATACCAATTGAAAAGTCACCTAGAGGGGGGGTGAATAGGTGACAATGCTAATCAAAGGGCAAATAAAAATTTAAAGCTACAACAATTACAATCAAGAATCACAAGATGAATGCAAACAAGTAAGTATGACAATGAATATGATGAGCAAGTAATAAGTGCAAGCAAAGTAGAGTAAGAATTGCAAGAATGTAAACCAATCGCAAACACAAGGATATGTTATCGAGGTTCGAGCACCCAGCTCTACTCCCCGCCTTCCCCAGAAGGATTCCGACCACTTCCACTATCACAAAGATCTCAAATACAATGGAGTACCCAACTCCTACAATCTCAAGAACAAGTAATTTCCTTGGTAGTCAAAAGACCACAAACTCTCTCTTTCAAATATCTCTTCCCTTACAAAGGTCCTTAGAGAATATTGAGTAGGAATGAAGCTCTTGTTGTAAGTGAAGAAAGAAAATTAAATCAGAGAGTATTTGAAAACCCTTCAGAAAATCAGTGAGAAATTCAGCACAAAAACCAAGAAACAAGTCTCTTTTGAACGCCTTAAACTTTTGAATTTTCTAGCAAAAATTGTTGTAACAAATCTCTCCCCAAACACCCCTATTTATAGGAGAGGGCTAGGGTTTAGGGATAAAACATAATTACTGATGTTTAGGAGGTAATTAGATCAAAATATATCCTTAAACGAATTTTTAAACACAAAAGACAAAAATAAACAGCTCACTTAAAATCTGCCCGTTACTGTTCAACGGACACATCGGTCGACTGGGCCGGTCGACCGGTAGATTAAAAATTTGACCGTTATAGGCTAGCGGTCGACCGACCCGGTCGACTGAGAAAACCTGTGAGCAAAAACAATATCCCGGTCGACCGCCCCGGTCGACTGGCAGACATGCACACTGATACGTGCCTCTGCCAGAACTGCGGTCGACTGGTCCGGTCGACCGGACCAGACTGACACAGACTCGGTCGACTGTCCCGGTCGACCGGATCAGGTCAAAAATCATTTTTGGAAAAGAAAATAAAGAGGATTTTGATTTTAACAAAAATACTTTTGAACAGGGAATAGAATTAAACATAAAGATGTATTTGTAGGCAAGAACTTGTATGCAAAATATTTTTGTATAATTTATAAGAAATTATTTTGGAATGAGCATGTGCGCAAAAACGTGTGTGATAGAGCTTCAAACCTATCCACTATTCTTTAACATACTATAAACTGAAAAACAAATTACATGAAGACTTCTTGAGCTATCTTCAAGTCTTTGAGCCATCCAATGCCTTGCTAGTGCCTTCTCTTCTATGATCCTTCCTTGATGTGCAATTTGCCTTCCTTGCTTTGTGGAACTTAGAAGTTCTTGCAATAGCTAAGCGAATGGTCTCTAAACTTGGTACAAACCTGAAACTTATCTTAACAAACTTATTAGTACCAAATAGCTCTAATTTGGTTTGTCATCATCAAAACACAAAACAATTGGAGAGTGTAACCTCTTGGGCCAACAAGCTCTACGTCCCCGCCTTCACCCAGAAGGATTTCTAACCACTATAACTTCACAAAGAGGTTACAATTACACCGGAGTACCCAACTCTACAATCTCAAGTACAAGTATCTCTTGGTGATCAAAAGACCACAAACTCTCTCTTGAAAAATTCTCTTCCCTTACAAAATCCTTGTAGAACAATGAGTAGGATTGAAGCTCTAGTATGTAAGTGAAAAAAGAAAATGAGAATCAGAGAGTTTTGAAAAACACTTCAGAAAATGAGAGAGAATTTCAGCACAAAAACCAAGAACAAAATCTCTTTTGAATGCCTTAAACTTTTGGAATTTTTGTAAACTTTTGTTGTAAAAAAATCTCTCCCTAATCACCCCTATTTATAGGAGAGGGCTAGGGATTAAAGAGTAAACCCACTTAATGCTAATTAGGAAGTATTAGGATCAGAAAATATCATTTAAACACTTTTTAGAAAGAAAAAGACAAAAATAAACCATGTTTAAAATATAGCCGTTACTGTTGAAATGACTCTCTCGGTTGACCGGTCGGTCGACCGGGGTTCAAAATAAAGAGCCGTTGCAGGCTCTCGGTCGACCGCTCGGTCGACCGTGCACAAACAGAGAGCAACTGCACTTCAGTCGGCCGACCGCTCGGTCGACCGAAGGGCTTCGGTCGACCGGGAAACGTGCACACTGATACGCACCAAAACTGCCAGAAGCTCGGTCGACTGGGTCGGT
Source organism: Agave tequilana (assembly GCA_038442645.1). Taxonomy (NCBI): domain Eukaryota; kingdom Viridiplantae; phylum Streptophyta; class Magnoliopsida; order Asparagales; family Asparagaceae; genus Agave; species Agave tequilana. The sequence goes on along the minus strand of JAVJIF010010208.1, from coordinate 73,809 downwards.
CGACCGATCTGACCTGACATAGTATCGGTCGACCGGTCGGTCGACCGGCTCAGGCCAAAAATCAAAAGTGAAACAGAATTTTGAAGGGGATTTGAAAATCTAACAAAATAGTTTTGATTTGAAACATGTATAATACCCAAAATTGAGTTTATAAACAAGAGGCTTTAAATTAAAATAATTTTTACATATTTATAGGGAATATTCTTGGAAATGATATGTGCGCAAAAATGTGTGTGATAGAGCTTCAAACCTATTCACTATTCTTTAACAAAACTAAAAAAATTAGGAACAAATCTAAGGAAGTCTCTTGAGCAATCTTGAAATCTTGAGCCATGCAATGCCTTGCTAGAGCCTTCTCTTCTATGTTCCTTCCTTGAAGCGCCATTTGCCTTATTTGCTTCATGAGCCTAGAATTCTTGCTAAAGCTAAGCAATAGCCTCCAAATATGGTACTAACCTGAAACTTATCTTGAACAAACTAATTAGTACCAAATAGCTCTTATTTGTTTTGTTATCATCAAAACTCTAAACAAATGGAGAGTGTAACCTTTTGGGCCAACAATCTCCCCCTTTTTGATGATGACAAAACAAATAGGTTATGAACAAAAATATGGGGGAGGAGAAAGCTCCCCCTCAAATTATGCTATATTAAATAAAGAAAAATAATTTGAATTGCAATCAAAAACCATAAGACTAAAAACCATGAGATATAAAACACTTGCAAAACACTTAAACTCAAATATAAGAATTCATAAAAACACATCAAAAACCAAAAACATATATAAACTCATATGGAACCAAACCAAAACCATATGAACTCATATTTCCATATATTAAACTCATTCTCCCCCTTTTTGTCATACATCAAAAAGGGTTAAGAAAACATTTTTATTCAATAACACAAACATTAAGTTCACCACAAATAAAGGAAAATCTAGCAAAATCAAGTGATTTAGTGAAAATATCGGCAAGTTGCAAATCCGTTGAAACATAATCAATATCTATATCACCTTTCTCAAAATGATCTCTAAGAAAGTGATATCTAATCTCAATGTGCTTGGTTTTATTATGTTGATTTGCATTCTTTGTCATATGTATAGTACTAGTATTATCACAAAATATTTTTATATGGTCAAAATGCAAATCATAATCAAGGAGAGTATGTTTCATCCAAAGGACTTGTGCACAACAAGCCCCGCGGCAACATACTCCGCCTCGGCGGTTGAGAGAGCTACAGAATTTTGTTTCCTAGAGGACCATGAAACAAGACAATTACCAAGAAATTGACATATCCCACTAGTACTATTTCTATCTACTCTACAACCCGCATAGTCGGCATCCGAATAATTTGTCAAAGAGACATCTCCGGTTTTTAGATACTAAAGACCCATTCCAATTGTGCCCTTAATATAACGAATGATGCGTTTTACCGCAATAAGATGGGACTCTTTAGGACACGATTGGAATCTAGCACAAAGACACACACTAAATATGATGTTCGGCCTACTTGCCGTCAAATACAACAAATCCTATCATGCTTTTATATAACTTAATATCAACACATTTACCTTGGTCATCCTTATCAAGCTTGGTTGTAGTTGCCATGGGAGTGTTGCAAACTTTTGAGCCTTCAAGTTCAAACTTCTTTACGAGTTCCTTTGCGTACTTGGCTTGACATATGAAATTCTCATTTTGCAATTGCTTGATTTGGAGTCCAAGAAAGAAATTCAATTCACCCATGGAAGACATTTCAAACTCACATTGCATAACCTTTTCAAACTCCTTGCATAAAAACTCATTAGTAGAACTAAAAATTATATCATCCACATAAATTTGCACAATTAAAATATCATTATCAATATGCTTAGTGAATAATGTTGTGTCTACTTTGCCTTTAATAAAATCATTTGAAATGAGAAAACTAGAAAGTCTTTCATACCAAGCTCTTGGAGCTTGTTTCAATCCATATAAAGTTTTATCAAGTTTAAAAACAAAATTGGGATGAACATGATCAACAAAACTGGGAGGTTGTTCAACATAAACTTCTTCATTTATAAAACCATTCAAAAATGCACTTTTCACATCCATTTGAAAAAGTTTAAAATTTTAAAAGATGCAAAAGTTAGTGTCATCCGTATGGCTTCAAGCCGTGCTACGGGTGCAAAGGTCTCCTCAAAGTCAATTCCCTCAACTTGAGTGTAACCTTGGGCCACTAACCTAGCTTTATTCCTAATGACATTTCCGGACTCATCCATCTTGTTCCTAAAGTTCCACTTAGTACCAATTATTGGTCTATCGTGAGGCCTAGGAACAAGGTGCTAAACTTGGTTGTGCTCAAATTGATTGAGTTCCTCTTGCATGGCTAGCAACCAATATGAGTCTGCCTCGGCTTCGAGGATGCTTTTGGGTTCAAAATGAGAAATGAATGCAAAGTTACCACATAAGTCATGGAGTTTGGAGCGAGTTGTTACCCCTTTAGATACATCGCCTAAGATGAGTTCCTTGGGGTGATTTGTAGCGAATCTCCAATCTATAGGAAGCGGTTGAGAGCTTTCCTCTTTATCCTCTTGAACATCACCAATGGGTTCTTGCTTTTCTTCTTGAGCGGGTGATTCTTTCAAGGATAGTCTCTCCATGTCTTCTCCTAATGGGTCAATCTTTACAACATTCTCAACAACCACATTAGATTCTTCAAATTTAACATGCATGGATTCTTCAATGGTAAGTGAAGATCTATTGAATACTCTATAAGCTTTGCTAGTAGTAGAATATCCAACAAAGATAGCTTCATAAGCTTTAGCATCAAATTTACCCAAGTTATCTCTAGTATTCAAAACAAAACACTTGCATCCAAAAACTTTGAAATATGCAACATTAGGTTTTCTAGAATGATACATTTCAAAAGATGTTTTGGAAGAATTCTTACACAAATAAATACGATTTGATATGTAACATGCGGTGTTTACTGCCTCGGCCCATAGATATTGAGGGAGGTCATATTCACTTATCATAGTCCTAGCCATCTCTTGAAGTGTTCTATTTTTTCTTTCTACAACTCCATTTTGTTGTGGAGTTCTAGGACATGACATTTCATGCTTGATTCCCTTTTCATCACAATAAGTCATGAAGAGTTGGTTAACAAACTCACCACCTCTATCACTCCTTATTTTCAAAATCGAAAAACCCTTTTCTTTTTCAACCCTTTTTCGAAAAATCTTAAAATGTGAAAAAGTTTGATCTTTGTGTTCCAAAAAGAAAACCCAAGTGAACGGGAAAAATCATCAACTAAAACAAATGCATATCTACTACCATTTAAGCTTTTAGTTTTAGTTGGTCCAAAAAGATCCATATGAATTAATTCTAATGGACTAGTTGACATGATATCCTTGATTGGTTTGAAGGAAGACTTGGTTTGTTTCCCAAGTTGGCATGCACCACAAATGCGGTCTTTCTCAAACTTCAAGTAAGAAATACCCTTCACCAATTCCTTAGAATTAATCCTAGCAAGATGATCAAAAGATGCATGACCTAATCTTCTATGCCAAAGCCAAGAATTTTCATCAAAAACATTCAAGCATTTAGTAGAACAATCCAAATTAAGCATGTCTATGATATAAACATTATTATCACGAAATTCGGTGAGAATACAATCATTGTTTTACAATCAAAGATTTTCCAAGAAGTATCATCAAAAATAACTTTAAGACCACGATCACAAAGTTGACTTATACTAAGCAAGTTATGTTTTAAACCATCAACAAGAACAACATTTTCTATAATAGGAGATGCACCAATTTGAATGTTACCTATACCAATGATAGTGCCCTTGGAGTCATCCCCGAAGGTGACGGTGCCACCTTCCACGTACGTTAATAGGGTTGTAAAGTTATTGATGTCCCATGTCATGTGTCTTGAACAACCACTATCAAGGTACCACCTCTCCTTACGTCTTGGAGCTTTGGTGTGTACCTACATCAAATAATTTAGGACTTGATTTTGGTACCCACATTTTCTTGGGTCCTAAAGAGTTAGTGTCATGAACCCATACAAGATTATTTGTTCTATTTATTTGGTCATAACAAAACTTAGCCAAATGTCCATTCTTACCACAATAAGTACATCTATACACTCTACCATATTTAAAAGCATAGTGAGTGTGTGACTTGTGAGCATGTGTGGATTTAGCATGAGTGTTGTGTGTAGTGTGAGCATGAAGAATTTTGACATGAGAAGCTTTAGTATGAGAAGTGTGCTTTTTAGAAAACATTTCCTCAAGTTTCTTAGTGTTGAAAGCACAATCCTTCAAAACCTTTTCAAAATCAACAATTCTAGTTTTTAATAAAGAAATTTCTTTTTCATCAATCTTAGAAAATTTTGCTTTGCAAGCAACTTTGTAAGCACTAAAATCATTTTGAGTAGAAATAAGATTGGAAGAAATTTCATCTTTTCTTTAGAGACAATAGCAAGTTGGTTTTTAAGAAAAGCAACTTCTTTTTCCAATTTTGAACATTCAATCTTTTATTATCATAGCTCTCCGAAAGTTCAACAAAAGCATGAACAAGAACCTCTTTACTTAATTCATCTTCTTCATCAAGAGGTTGAGGGGTTACCTTTGGTGTGTTTGCCATGAAACACATGTTCGCCGTGTCCACCTCGTCTTCGGATTCGCTTTCCGAATCCCATGTGGCTTTGTAAGCTTTCTTTTCCATCGGCTTCTTTGGCTTGAAGGAGGAAATCACCTTTTTCTTGAACTCCGGGCAATCGGCCATGATATGTCCGGGCTTTCGGCAATTGTAGCAAATGATTCTTCTCTCCTCTTTACCTTCAATTTTTTTTCTAAAGTTGAGCTTGTTCTTTCGGTACATCCTCTTCACATTTCGCACAAGGAGGGATAGCTCCTCATCTTCTTCTTCATCTTCTTCATCGTCATCAAGAGTGGAGGAAGACTTGAAGGCTATGGATTTCTTCTTTTGAGGAGCCGCTTCTTCTCTTGCCTTCTTTTCCATCTCATGAGTCTTCAAGTTTCCAATGAGACTTATGAGATCCATTTCATCCTTGTGATTAGGAAAGAATCGTGTTGTAGATTGCACAGATATGATGTAAAAGAAAGAAGGTTTAGAAACAACCTTATGTGCTCTTGATCACTCCATAAATGTATTCAATGATTGATATACCCTTTCCTATCTCCGTTATAGCATGGGCTATACCGAGTCGATTCTCAGGGAGAGCTTGCGATGGAAGCGTTACGGTTCGTTGTGAAGATAGAAAATGAAGATTCTTCTTTGTATTTACACAAATGCAAGAAGCATGGAAAAGAAAATGAAAGAATCGGTGGATTTGTTCATGATGAAAAATGAAAAGAAATCAAAACAAGATTGGCTTTGGGATTACAACTAAGAGAATGAAAACTTTATAAAAGATTTGAAGGTGAGAAAACTATGGCTAGCTAACCTTACTTCCTTGCTAAAAACTTACTAAACTCAGTGATGGTGAATGCGTGCCTCATGTTGATTCATCGGCCAAGATTTGTCTTGCGTGTTGGTCTAATTACTTTCCCACTTGGATGACGGGTGATCATTCTTGGACTTGTCTTGTAGCTTCATAGATGTCATTGGCCTACAAGTTAGACTTTCAATAATGGAATCAAAAGAGCTACACTCAAGGGATGCTAAGGAAGAAGATACAACATTCATTAATGGAAGTAAAGAAGTTGTACAATAAATAGCATATTGGTGATCCATCTCCATGTTCCATCAAGGCACTTGTTCTAGACAAGGCTCTAAATGAGGCACACATGAATCATATGGAGAATTACAACAAGATACTTGCCAAGCAATGAAAGTAACCCATTGGAGAAGAGAAGACCATACAACTTGCAAGATTAAAGATAGCAATCACCCATGAGTTAGTAGTTAGCAAGGTAAGTTGTTAGCTAGCCATGAGAAGAAAGAATTAGCTACTAGCTATTAGAAAAGAAAAGCAAAGCATGAATTAAAATTGCAAGAAAGTAAAGCTACAATTAAAGAAAGCAAGAATTACTAGAAAATGCTCAAGTAGAGAGAAGAGAATGGATGAATCCTTGCTTCACAAGTTGTCACTCCTTGATGTACACAATCTTTCTCTCTCTTACAACTCTCTTTTGCAGAATTTCTAGGGAGGAAGAAGGAGATCTAAAGAACTAAAAACCTAGAGAAAAATCCTACAAAAATTACAAGCATCTACTCTCTAATCTCTCCTCTTCACTTTCCAACTTCCACCTTTTTTGCGCAAGCCCTGGTCCTGTATTTATAGGCTCAGAGAGAAGGATCTAGAGCCCTGATCGTTGGAGAGAAATCCGGGATCTAACAACCTCGTAACTGCCGCAATTTGGCGCCAAAATCCCAGAAATTGCGGCAAAGCTGAATCTGTTGAGTAACAGATTCTTGTTACAACTTTGTTACGAGGTTGTTATCCACGTGGCCTTCTAGAATCTTGAGTTGTTGCGTAGAATTCTCTAGATCCTGGGCTCAAATTTGGGCTTTGAATTAATCTCTTTTGGGCTTATGAATTAATCTCTTTAATTATTGCTAATTAAAGAGATTTTGGGCTTTTTCTCCTTTTGAGTGTGGACCTGTAAAAATATAGAGAAATGGATTAAAAATCATATTTTTATTTGTAATATGCATGGGAATAATGTGGTAAAATATGCAGAATTGTGTAACAATCACCTTGTCATTCAACTCTTTTCAGGTGGTGGCCTTTATCTCCCATGATGAAGGAAGAGCTCGAATCACTTTTCGTACCTTTTGGTCATTGCTAATATCATCACCTAAAGAGGAAAGAGCATTGGTGATTTTAGTAAACCTTGTAATCATGGAATCAATAGACTCATCATCAATCATTTTAAAGCATTCATATTGGGACCTCAAGAGATCTATCTTAGCTCTCTTTACTTGTGATGTTCCCTCGTGTGTGACCAACAAATATTACCAAATCTCATAGGCGGATTGGCAATGTATTACCCGTGTAAGGTCATCCTCATTCAAGGTGATTAGGAGGGAATTTTGGGCCTTAGAGTTAGCCTCATATTCTCTAAAGGTAAAGTCGGACCAAATGCTTTCATCACTATCGGGTCTAACATAGGGTTTGGTCAAGGATTTTGCAACTAAGCTACCTAAAGATTGTAGAAAAATAGTCATCCTAACCTTCCAAGTAGGGAAATTAAGTCCATCAAATTTAGGAGGGGTTTTGATGTTGTCGGCCATGTTTACTAGTGTATGAATGAAAGAATGTAAATGTTGATTAGCAAATTTTAAGGATCTCTCTAAGGATGTTAAGCCAAACCTAGAGTCCAAGCTCTGATACCAATTGAAATCACCTAGAGGGGGGGTGAATAGGTGATAATGCTCATCAATGCACAATTAAAAATTTATGATGCAACAATATGAATATGAAACAAGTGAATATAGCAATGAATGTAGAGAGCAAGTAATAGGAGCAGTGAAAGTAGAGCAAGAAATAAGAGCAAGTAAACCAAACGCAAACCCGAGAATTTTTTCGAGGTTCGAGCACCCTTCACCCAGAAGGATTTCTGACCACTATAACTTCACAAAGAGGTTACAATTACACCGGAGTACCCAACTCCACAATCTCAAGTACAAGTATCTCTTGGTGACCAAAAGACCACAAACTCTCCCTTAAAAAATTCTCTTCCCTTACAAAATCCTTGTAGAACATTGAGTAGGATTGAAGCTCTAGTATGTAAGTGGAAAAAGAAAATGAGAATCAGAGAGTTTTGAAAAACACTTCAGAAAATGAGAGAGAATTTCAGCACAAAAACCAAGAACAAAATCTCTTTTGAATGCCTTAAACTTTTGGATTTTTTGTAAACTTTTGTTGTAAAAAATCTCTCCCTAATCACCCCTATTTATAGGAGAGGGTTAGGGATTAAAGAGTAAACCCACTTAATGCTAATTAGGAAGTATTAGGATCAGAAAATATGATTTAAACACTTTTAGAAAGAAAAAGACAAAAATAAACAATGTTTAAAATATAGCCGTTACTGTTGAAACGACTCTCTCGGTCGACCGGTCGGTCGACCGGGGTTCAAAATAAAGAGCCGTTGCAGGCTCTCGGTCGACCGCTCGGTCGACCGTGCACAAACAGAGAGCAACTGCACTTCAGTCGGCCGACCGCCCGGTCGACCGAAGGGCTTCGGTCGACCGCCCGGTCGACCGGGAAACGTGCACACGGATACGCACCAAAACTGCCAGAAGCTCGGTCGACTGGGTCGGTCGACCGATCTGACCTTACATAGTGTCGGTCGACCGGTCGATCGACCGGCTCAGGCCAAAAATCAAAAATGAAACAGAATTTTAAAGGGGATTTGAAAGTCTAACAAAATAGTTTTGATTTGAAACATGTATAATACCCAAAATTGAGTTTATAAACAAGAGGCTTTAAATTAAAATAATTTTTACATATTTATAGGGAATATTCTTGGAAATGATATGTGCGCAAAAATGTGTGTGATAGAGCTTCAAACCTATTCACTATTCTTTAACAAAACTAAAAAAAACTATGAACAAATCTAAGGAAGTCTCTTGAGCAATCTTGAAATCTTGAGCCATGCAATGCCTTGCTAGAGCCTTCTCTTTTATGTTCCTTCCTTGAAGTGCTATTTGCCTTATTTGCTTCATGAGCCTAGAATTCTTGCAAAAGCTAAGCAATGGCCTCCAAATATGGTACTAACCTGAAACTTATCTTGAACAAACTAATTAGTATCAAATAGCTCTTAATTGTTTTGTTATCATCAAAACTCTAAACAAATGGAGAGTGTAACCTTTTGGGCCAACAGCTATCACTTCCACTTTTGATCTATCAACCTCAATTCCTCTGTTTGAAATTTCGTGCCCCAGGATAATTCCTTACTTGACCTTAAAATGACACTTCTCCCAGTTGAGTGTCAAGTTTTTCTCCATGCATCTTTGTAAAACCAGCTTCAGATGATGCAGACACTGGTCAAAGGAATCGCCGTATATAGAGAAATCATCCATGAAAATTTTCAAAAATCTTTCCACCATGTCAGAAAATAGACTAAGCATGCAACATTGGAACATTGCGGGAGCATTGTATAGGCCAAAGGGCATTCTTCGGTATGCAAATATTCCAAAAGGACAGGTGAAAGTAGTCTTGTCTTGATCCTCGGGAGCGATAGGGATTTGATTGTATCCTGAATATCCATCCAGGAAACAATAATACTCATGTCCAGCTAGTCTCTCGAGCATTTGGTTTATGAATAGAAGAGAGAAGTGGTCTTTACATGTGGCAGCGTTCATTTTTTGGTAATCAATACAGACTCGAATCTTCGTTGGAAGACGAGTTTGTATTAATTCCTTCTTATCATTTTCTACCACGGTAAAGCCTGCCTTCTTTGGCACAGCGTGGACTGGACTAACCCATTGGCTATCGGATATGGGATAAATAATCCCATTGTCTAGTAACTTTAAAATTTCAGCTCGGACAGCCTCTTGCATGATTGGGTTTAGTCGACGCTGTGGGTCGCGTTTTGGCTTTGCATCTTCCGTTAAGTGAATCTGGTGTTGTATAATGGATGAATTGATCCCCTTTATATCAGCCATGGTCCATCCAATGGCCTCTCAATTTTTCCTCAACACCGCATGAAGATCCTCTTCTTGTTGTTCCGTAAGATGGGATGCTATTATCACGGGGAAAGCTTACTTTTCACCCAAGTATTGGTACTCGAGATGACTAGGAAGAACTTTAAGCTCGGAAGAGGGGGCGTGACTATCAATGGTTGTTCTTCTTGTAGGGGAAGGATAGGAGTTGTGTTTGTTGCTTATTACACTGTGGATTCGATGATTTGGTCAAGATTGAAGTTATCAGACTCCAATTCGAATTCCCCGTCAGACGCATATTCAATCTCCTTGTCGTGTTCACTTGTTAATCCTTCAATTAAGTTCACTTCAAATGACTGATCATCCAAGTCTCGAGGTTGTTTTCCCAGGTGAAAAACATTTACCTCTTTCGTCATATCTTCAAAAGTCAGACGCATCGACCCGTTCCTACAGTTTATGATTGCATTTGCGATGGCTAGGAAGGGTCGTCCTAGAATGACAGGGGTCTGTGCATTCGGATTGTGTACGGGTTGTGTCTCCAGAACGATGAAATCCACGGGGTAAATGAATTCCCCGACGCATATAAGAACATCGGTAATCTCTCCCTTGGGAATCTTTACAGATCGGTCATCCAATTATATAGTAACTCTGGTTGGACGGAGGTCACCCAGCCCGAGTTGCTGCTACACAGAAAAGGGAAGTAAATTGATGTTGGCTCCTAAATCAAGTAACGCCCTGTTTATTATGGTCTGTCCTATGATACAGGAAATGGTTGGACTCCCAGAGTCTTTGTATTTCACAGGAATGGGCCCGGTGAGCAACTCACTTATGTTTGATGCAAGGAAGACCTTCTTTGGGATATTTATTTTTCTTTTCTTGGTGCACATATCTTTCAAAAATTTTGCATATGAAGGGACTTGTTGTATGGCATCAAGAAGGCGCACATTGATCTGAACATGATTGAACATTTTCCTAATCTTCTCCATTTGAGCATTAGTCTTATTATTTGCTAGCCTGTTAGGGAATGGCACAATAGGCTTGTAAGGTTGCTCATCTGTTTTGTCTTTATTATTGGACTTGGAGGTTGACGGTTGTGAACTTGAAGATGGATCATTTTGAGTTGGTGGTATAGAGAATTTGACACTGGTTTATTAGGAACAGGATGACTAGAAACCTGATTGTCAATTTATTTTCCAGATCTCAAGATATGAACAGTGTTGCATTGTTTTGAACCTATGTCTTCAGCTTCATGAATAGGGAAGGAGTTCTTAGGATTAGGCAATGGCTGATTAGACAGCGTTCCCTATTGTCTTTCATTTAATGAGTTAGCCAGTTGACTTATTTGAGCCTCCAACCTATTGATAGCTTGGTGGTGGTTGTTCATCATTGAGGCCTGGGCTTTGGATAAGGTTTCAATCATTCTTTCCAAATCTGACAATTTTTTATCTGGATGATTATGTTGTTGTTGCTGCGTGGGCTGAAGTTATGTTGGTAATTGGATTGAAAATTTGACTTTGGTGGAAACTGGGTTAATGAGACTGAGCAGGGTATTGGTGTGAAAATTGTTGTCTTGGTTGCACATGACCAGACTGACTCCATGAGAAATTTGGATGGTTCCTCCATCCCGAGTTGTATGCTTTAGAGTATGGATTGTAGTTGGGTCTGGCATATGCTGCAATCATATTTTCAGGATACGTTTGAGCTTGATAAACAAGACACTCCTCAAACAGGTGATTGAGAGCATGGCAGTAGGTACAACCTGGATTTATCACTGGTGTTGGGTTGACCTGGTTTACTGGATTTGGTTCCCTAGCCTCGAGTAGTTCTAGCCTCTTCATCAATTGGGTTATTTTTGCCTCGGCAGGTATAGAGGATTCAGTTGAATGGATACCAGTTCTGGAAGTGGTGAGGTTAGTTTTCTCGGGGCAAGACTCCCCCTGAATGGTTTTTTTTGCTAAAGCTTCAAAGAGATCCCAACCCTGGTTCTCATCTTTCTTCAAAAATTCTCCTTGACACATAGTCTCAAGGAGCGTCTTAGTTTGGTAGTCTAGTCCATCATAGAGAATTTGGCACTACCGCCACTTCTCTATTCCGTGATGAGGACATTGGGTTAGTAAATCCTTAATCAGTTCAAAATACTTTCAGAATGGTTCATTTGTTTCCTACTTAAACTGCATTATGTTTTTTCTGATGAGGGCCGTTTTATGAATGGGATAGAACTTCTTCAGAAAGACTTTGACAAAATCATCTCATGACGAGATAGAACTAGCAGGCAGATTATATAGCCACTTTTTAGCTATGTCCTTAAGCGCGAAGAGAATGAACCTCAATCTAACAGCGTCTTTTCCCAGTTGGGGAATTCTCATCATCAAACACACTTCTTCAAACTCACGAATAAAGAAATATCCGTCCTCGGATTCTAGGCCATAAAACCTAGGGAGTGTGTTTATGAACTAAGGCTTTAGCTCAAAATTATTTCCATTTGCCTCACGTAGAAGAATGCATGAAAGAAGTGATGTGCGAATTGGGTAGAACTTGTCTTGGAGAGAAGTATGGTTTGCCATGATTGTGATTTATCAGGAAGTGGTGCAAGTGTAGAAGTCCTACCAAGTCTTGATGAAATAGGATCCCGGTACCACTCTTGCATGCACAATCACAGACAACGTTCACCAATCAAACAAACGAAAAAGGGAAAATAACAAAAAAAATAAACAAAAAACAATCACAAGCTATCTAGAATCCCTGGACCTAGACGACTCCTAACTGGTCGATGAACCGAAGAAGGTTGTTGCTCGAATCAGACCACAGCTAATCAGCCAGGTAGGGGTAAAATACGGTAGGAGGTATCCGCGCGTAAGCGACGGGCCTTAATTACGCCAAACCACGGTATCTTCGAGGCTTAACCTCTTAATCCCCAACCTTAGACACTGATTTGACTGGAGTATGAATCAAAAATAATTTCCAACCACGGCTAATCTCTTATTGAGTCTGGATGTCCCTAGGGGCCAACGTCTATCAATTTTATTTAAAAGCTTGGGATTGTGATTGCTTGGAATATTGTTTTTGGGCCAAGAAAGGGTGATTAAATCCCCACCTTATCTTGTTATTAGGGTGGTGACCCTAAAATCAATTTGTGCAAGTGTACAGTATATGCAAATAAGATTCACTCAAAGCGATCTAAATCAACTAAGAGATGAGTCCTATTCTATATGCTATGCGAACGTACCTTGCTCCAGCACTCTTCAACAGTAAAGTAAATGAATTAAAAGACACGTGCCTAAAATACAAACGTCTAATCAATTTTTAAACTTTTCAACAAATATTTTACTGTTGGTTTATTAGTAGGCTCCTAGTGATGGCATACAAGAAATAAATTTGCAGCAAGCTATATTTTTGCAAAGCAAGCAGCCCTGCAAAACAAATTATGAGTAGTGAACTCTTCCTTGTCGCGGATCCGCGGCCAGAGCCGAGAAAACGCGACAATTCAGAGGGTATTTGGTCTCTGCTTTCTAGAGCAGAGGCCCAAGACTACTTATATGTTACTACAAGTCTTGTTTTCCTGTTCCCTCAACCTGTAACCTGCAACAGAGAAGAAAAAAATTCGTTTTAGTTCCAAAAACTCAATAAAAACCGTCGCCCTTCCCCGGCAACGGCCCAAAAATTTGTTCAAGAGGAGGAATTGAATTAATCAAGAGTTTAGAGTAAACCGTTTATATCCATATGCTGATGATCAAACTCTGAATATGTGTGAAGATTTACTTTACTCCTTCGAATCACCGTTTATAGCACAAGCTATAACGGGTCGTATCCGCAGGGAGGGCTAGCGATGGAAGTTTTCACGATTTTTATGTTGAAGTTTTTGCGAAAAAAACGAAGCTTCTTTTTTGGTTAAAAATTAAAAACAAAACAAAGTAGAAAGAGAGTGAAGAATCTTTGTAGAGTTTTTAAGAAAAGGAAGACATAAGCGAGGAAAACGGAATGAAAAACAGTGATGTTGGAAAATAAGAAAGTTTTTTGGAAAGAGTTTCAAAATTCAATTGAGAGAAAGCCATGACTAACTAACATTCTACACTACTAACTTACTAAACTCGTTGGGTGATTCATGCCTCATGTAGATTCATTGGCAATAGTACATCTTGCTTTGTCAAATCAATATGGTGTCCCAACTTGAGGATGTGTTCTCATCTAGGCTTGCTAGGTGGCCTCCTTGGATCATCAGCTCACAATAGATTCTCAATAATGGAACATAAGTATTCACATTTAGGTATTCTAATCAAGAATGTAAGATTCATTAGTCCATCAAAGGTATAACAAGCTAGCATGAAATAAGAAACTTGTATAATAGGTGTTAGCATACTAAAGTAATCCATCTTCATGTTCCACTAAGGCAGTTGTTTAAGAGACAAGGCTCTAAATGAGGCACACATGAATCATATGGAGGTGATACAAAGCATTCACTAGAATTGAAACACTACTCATCTTCATTGGGAATAAAAAGGCTTGTTAATTACAAGACTAGAAATAAAAACATCCAATGATTCATATGAGTTAGCAATAACCCAAGAGTTAGTAGTTAGTAGTGTTAGACGTTAGTTAGTCATGTTAGTAGATTAGTTAGCCATAGAAAAAAAAACTAGCAAGAAGACATGGTAGAAAATAAGTGTAAGAAAGTAAAGAACTTGGAAAGTAAATGCAATGGAACAAGTAAGAATTGAGGAAGGAAAGCTTGAGCCTTTGTATTGAATTGTCACTTCTTCAATATAGAGATCTCTCTCACCCTCACTCTCTCTTTTCTAGATCTAAAAGGAGAAAATGAATATTACACAAGAAGACTAAAGAGAACTTAAGAAATCCTAACTATTTGCCTAAATAAAATGCTATTCTCTTCTCTCTTTTTACAGAGGCCTTGGGGGTCTATTTATAGGCTTCAGGAGAAGATCACATCCAACAACAGCCGTAGGATCAATCGCTTGATCAACAGCCAAGGAAGTGTCGCGGACCCGCGGCCAGGGTTGTGTTTCCACTGCAACATCTTGGCCATTGTGCCAACGATTTCTCTGACATTCCGTTACGCTACGAGTGCCCAGCTGGAGCTTCTAGAAGTTGGGGAATATGCCTTAGGTCATTCCAGAATTCGGCTTCCTTGTTGTGGGCTCTGATCGGCAAAAAGCAAGCACAAGGTAGAAAGGGAGTGGGTCGAAGTTACTGCTTTTGCGATTCTTCCGTAGTAGCAAAATGGCTATACGGGTCGTATCCACAAGGAGGGAGAGCGATAGAAGCTTGATGCGGCTTTCAAAGTTCAAGAAGAAAGAAAGTTCTTGTTTCCAAATAAAGAATTGAAAAGTGAAGACAAGTTGTTTTTAAGAATCGATGGAAAATGTTTTGGTGGTTTGTAAAAAGTAGATTTTTTTAGTTGTAAAAATGCATGGCTAACTTTTCTACTAAGTGCTCCCACTAATTTCTAACTTTTTGAAGATAGCCTCACGATGGATCATAGGCAAACACAACCCTTGTGCATTGGAACTAATCACGTGAAAATCGAGTGAAAGTTCATCCTAAAACTTAGCCTTACACGGCAAAAACTCGGACATTCCCTTATCAAGATCTGATAGAAGGCGAGAATAAGGGAAGACTCGAGTGCACTATTGGTATCGGCAAAGTTAAAAGAAAATGTCTCTAACTTACAATAACAAGTAAAATACACAACTCATAGATCATCAAAACTTATTAAGCATGAAGTATAAGAAAGTAGATACTTGTAGGTAAATTAGAGTTAGAACCCTCGTCTTAAGATGCCATAGCTCTCATTCGCACAAGGCTTGTTTGGCACTATTGACTCATGCGGGTTATCAAACAAGTGTTAGAATTTAGTGGGTTAGTAGTTAGTTAGCCATGCTAATGAGAAAGTTAGTTAGCCATAAAAAGAAAAGAAACAACAAAGGAAAAGAAGTGGAAAAGAAGAGAGTTACACTACAACAAGAAACAAATAAAGGGAAGAAGTAAAGAACAACAAGTTTACACTACAACAATGAAGTAAAAACAAATGCAAAGACAAGTAAATGGAAAGAAGGAAGAGAAGTAGTACTTGTATTATCTTGTCACCCTTCAAATACAACTCTTTACACACTCTCTCTCTCTTTCACTTTAATGGCTAAGACCTAAAACTAGAACTAGAACAACAACAACAACAACTATAAAGAAAATCAAACTACACAACTTTGCTCTCTGGATTCGTCCCAACTGAAGAACCCAGGAAGGGTTTTATAGGCATCAGGGACTAGGGGGGCCAGGGGACAAACCCTGGCCCAAACCGTGGCGCGCCGCGCGCCCACATGGCCGTGGAAACGCGGCATATGCCGCGTTTCCACGGCAGTACTTTGGCGGCGCGCGCAGCGCCGCCTGCTGCGCGCCGCCTGGTTGTCCCCCTGTCGGCTGGATTCCCGGTTTCTGATTTTGTTCCTCTGGTTTTGACGAAACCAGCCTCTTAAGTCAATGACTCTCTTTTAGGCCTTTTAATCACCAAATAAATGGTAATTTAGATCTTCTTCTTCATTTGCCCACCATGGACCTAGGATCAAGCAAGCAAGGTTTTATTAGTAGAATTTTACATGAAATAAATATGAGAATGTGATAAAAATTATGCAAAATTAGAGTCTAATCACACCCCCACACTTATCTTTTTGCTCGTCCCGAGCAAAACAAAAATAAGAAAATTATTATACCACTTTCGTAGGTGACGCGATTGCACTGAGCATGTGCAACAAGCCTTTAAACCTCTAGGTTTCCCCTAGAGGAGGAGTGTTGTCTCCTGAGGGTTTTCAGCGGATTGCACCCACAAAATCCAGTAAGTAAAGAAGTTAGTTGTTAGAATATATATATTTATATATGAAAAAGAACTTTCAATTATCTAAATAAAAATGACCGAATGATGTAGGAATTAGGTTTAACCGTCATAAGTCCTCTTATACTTTAGCCTTCGTAAAAGAAGAAACTATGATTTTTCTTTAAATTTAGAAAGGATCTTGTACTTCTAACTCATTCTTTTATTTTGCTTTAGATAGATATGCATATTGTGTAAGTGTGATGTGCTTGGGATTTTTCAACTCAACTTTGAATATTATTTTATTAATATTTACTTATTATTCCTGGTTCCATTAGGCTTTCTACTTCACTTATGTAGCACATATCAAACCGATGACTCCCAAACCAGATGGTCTTAGGGCACCAGGTGGAAAAACACCCTTCAGGTCAAATATGCAAGTGGAGTAGGCCACAAAATCAAGATTTAATAATTTTTTTTGGCGTGAGTAATCATGCTTCTTGAGGCACAATTATCCAGCTTTTTCTTTTCTCTTTTTTTTTGGCGTGAATAATCATGCTTCTTGAGGCACAATTATTCAGCTTTTTTTTTAATTTTCAGGAGTTGTGTCTCTAAATCCCAAGCATGTGTGTGTGAATTATGCATATTCTACTAAGGCTAAATAAAAGGTATGAGTTATTTTCCTTATCCCTCCTATCCTTTTAGTCAAACCATTCTTTCTTGTTTACTTAGGCAAAAATAAAGATTTATTACTAAGGTTCCCGTAATTCCTACAGTCTTTTGGTATTTTTATAAAGAGTATGAAATTTCTTTTCAATCTGAGATTTTTTTTTTTTTTGAAAGAAGGAAGAAAGAAGAAAGAAGAAAAAGAAAAAGTGTTAGCACCCCCCCACACCTATCTAATGCATTGTCCTCAATGAATGCAGATGGAAATGCAAATGCAATAAATAGGGGGAAGGAAGGATGTTACCGTCTTCGGGGACTCGGGCCGGCCAAGTGCGAATAAGCGAAAGAATGTACACGGGGTAAGCATATAAAAAAAATTTCCTTTTTTTTATTTGTGGGGGTTAGGTGTATGACGGGGCAAAAAGAGTCAGCACACTATTATCTGGAATCATCGGCTCAGTGGTCAAGAAGGGCTTCAGTCTTTGCCCATTCACTTTAAATTTCATGTTATTTTTAGGGTCTGCAATGAGCACAGCACCGTGTGGGAAAATAGTGCGCACGATGAATGGTCCCGACCAACGAGTTTTCAGCTTCCCCGCGAAAATATGAAGCCTAGAGTTGTACAGCAGAACCCTATCTCCCAGTGCAATGGTTTTCCGGGTTATGATTTGGTTATGAAAAAGTTTGGTCTTGCTCTTGGTGATTCGTGCATTCTCATAAGCTTCATTCCGTATCTCCTCTAATTCTGAAATCTGCAGTTTCCTAAGTTCACCGGCCTTGGTCAAATCAAAGTTGAGTTGCTTAATTGCCCAAAGGGCCCGGTGTTCTAACTCTACTGGCAGATGACAGGCTTTGCCAAACACGATTCTATAAGGAGACATCCCCAGAACTGTCTTAAATGCGGTACGGTAAGCCCACAATGCATCATTGAGCTTAACCGACCAATCCTTTCGGTTCTATCCGACAGTCTTTTCCAGAATGAGCTTGATGTTGGTGACTTCAACCTGCCCATTTGTCTGGGGATGATACGGGGTCGATAACTTGTGATTGATGGAATATTTTCTCATCAGAGCTTCAAAAACTCTGTTGCAGAAATGCGATCCATTATCACTAATTATTGCTCTAGGGGTGCCAACCGGGAAAAGATGTTTTCTTTGAGAAATTTGACAACCACTTTGTTGTCATTCGTCTTGGTTGGCACAGCTTCTACCCACTTAGAGACATAATCTACAGCAACCAAAATGAATTGGTTGCCGAAGGAGTTGGGGAATGGCCCCATGAAATCGATGCCCCAAACATCAAAAATTTCAACTTCAAGGATTGGGTTTAGGGGCATCATGTCTCTCCTAGAAATTTTCCCGATCTTCTGACAGTTTGCACATGACTTCCAAAAATGATATGAGTCTTTAAACAAAGTGGGCCAGTAGAACCCACTTTGTAGAACCTTCTCGGCAGTCTTGCGGGGACCGAAGTGTCCTCCGCATGCAAGGTCATGGCAAAAGCTGAGCACACTCCTTTGTTCCTCCTCGGGTATGCATCGTCTAATTATTTGGTCGGGGCAATACTTAAAAAGATACGGTTCTTCCCAGAAGAAGTACCGTACTTGGGCAAAGAAGCGGTATTGGTCATGCTTTGTCCAGTCAGCGGGTAATTATCCTATGGCCAGGTAATTAACGATGTCAGCATACCATGGTTCCTTAAGAATGGCTAGGATGTGCTCGTCTGGGAAATCCTCGTTGATCAGAGCTTGGATGGTTGGTGCATTCGGAATTCGTGAAAGATGATCAGCAACCACATTTTCTATACCTCTTTTATCCCGAATTTCTAAGTCAAATTCTTGCAGCAAAAGGATCCACCGAATCAGTCGGGCTTTTGCATCCTTCTTGGTCATGAGGTATTTCAGAGCCGAGTGATCCGTGAAAATCACCGTTTTTGAACCTAACAAGTAGGGCCGGAATTTTTCTAACGCAAAGACAACGGCCAAGAATTCCTTCTCAGTCGTTGTATAATTCTGTTGGGCGTCATTCAAGGTCCTACTCGAATAGTAAATCACGTGCTGCCTATTATCGATGCGCTGTCCTAGAACAGCGCCAATAGCAGAATCAGATGCATCACACATGATTTCGAATGGCTGGGCCCAATTAGGAGCAGAAATGATAGGTGCAGAAATCAGTTCTTACTTAAGCTTCCCCCATGACTTGAAACATTCATCGTTGAAATCAAAGGGCACGTCCTTAGCGAGCAGGTTAGTTAAGGGCCTCGCAATTTTGCTAAAGTCCTTAATGAACCGTCGGTAGAACCCAGCATGCCCTAAAAAGGATCTAATATCCTTGATGCTTTTGGGGGGTGGAAGCTTAGCAATCACTTCTACCTTAGCCTTATCTACTTCTATGCCTCTCCTTGAAATCTCATGGCCCAAGACAATCCCTTGTCTCACCATAAAGTGACATTTTTCCCAGTTTAGAGTTAGGTTCTTCTCAATGCATCTTTGTAGGACTAACTCTAAGTGATGAAGACATTGATCGAAGGAATCTCCGTAGATGGAGAAGTCATCCATGAAAATCTCAAGAAAACGTTCCACCATATCAGAGAACAAACTAAGCATGCACCGTTGGAACGTTGCAGGAGCATTGCACAATCCAAAAGGCATGCGCCTATAAGCAAAGGTTCCAAACGGGCAGGTGAACGTCGTCTTTTCCTGGTCTTCTGCAGCAATGGGGATTTGATTGTATCCCGAGTACCCATCTAGAAAGCAGTAGTACTCATGTCCAGCCAAACGCTCAAGCATTTGGTCGATGAAGGGTAGCGGGAAGTGGTCTTTACGGGTAGCAGCATTCAACTTTCTGTAGTCGATACAAACACGAACCTTGGTAGGCAGTCTTGTTTGTACCAACTCTTTTTCCTCATTTTCTACTACCGTAAAGCCAGCCTTCTTTGGGACCGCATGAACAGGGCTAACCCATTGGCTATCAGAAATGGGATAAATGATCCCATTATCTAATAGTTTCAGAATTTCAGCCTTCACTGCCTCTTGCATGAGAGGGTTAAGCCTGCGTTGTGGGTCCCTCCTAGGGGTTGCTTCATCAACTAAATGG
Organism: Agave tequilana; assembly: GCA_038442645.1. NCBI lineage: Eukaryota > Viridiplantae > Streptophyta > Magnoliopsida > Asparagales > Asparagaceae > Agave > Agave tequilana. The sequence continues at coordinate 53,612 of JAVJIF010010208.1, read as the reverse complement.
ATTCTATGTTGCACTATGGCTGGACTTTTTCCCTTGATGTCCTTCATTGTCCATCCAATGGCTTCCCTATGTCTGTTCAGAATAGACATTAAGCTGTCCTCTTGTTGCTCAGTCAGATAGGATGCGATGATGACTGGCAAGGTGTCCTTTCCGCCTAGGTAGACGTACTTGAGGTGTTCAGGCAGGGCTTTTAGCTCTAGGGAAGGTGTTACTTCATTGGAGGAAATCTCTGGGCTTTCGATCCTAAGATGGGGTACACTGGGGTTTGATGCCCAATCCACTGCTGAATCCACGATCTGGTCTAGATTAAAATCCTCAGCCTCCAGATCAAACTCTGCCTCAGCTTCTATCTCCATGTATTCCTCATGTTCACTGGTCAGGTTTTCAATAGAATTGACCTTAAATGTCTGATCATTGACATCCCTAGGTTGTCTTCCAAGATTGAAGACATTGACTTCCTTCGTCATGTCTCCGAAAGTTAATCGCATGGACCCGTTCCTACAGTTGATTATGGCATTGACTGTAGCAAGGAATGGGCGCCCTAAGATGACGGGAGTTTGAGACCTAAGATTGGACACAGGTTGGGTCTCAAGCACAATGAAGTCAACGGGGTAAATGAAATCCCCGACCCGGAGAGGACGTCTGTGATTTCCCCTTCGGGATTTTCACAGATCGGTCAGCTAGCTGAATGGTGACTCGAGTTGGGCTTAGCTCACCCAACCCAAGTTGCTGGTATACTGAGAGAGGTAGCAAGTTGATACTTGCTCCCAGGTCAAGAAGCGCTCTACTGATTTCGGTCTGTCCTATGGTGCAGGAAATGGTGGGACATCCGGGATCCTTGTATTTCACCGGAATGGGACCAGACAGAATTTCGCTTATGTTAGTGGCCAAGAACACTTTCTTGGGCACATTGGTCTTTCTCTTCTTAGTACACATATCCTTCAGAAATTTGGCATAAGCCAGGACTTGTTGGATAGCGTCTAGAAGTGGCACATTTAACTTAACCTGGTTGAACATCTCTAGCATTTTCTCCATGTGCATATTTTTATTATTGTTCCTAAGCCTATTGGGAAAGGGTGGTACAGACTTGTGAACTTGTTCAGCAGCTTTGTCCTCGTCAGATGTCTGTGGAGCGGATTGGGAGGAACTAGCAGAGGTGGAGGCTTGAGTGGGATTAGGATGGACTGGACTATTCTGCTGGTGGACCTGGTTGTCTACCTTCTTTCTAGATCTCAGTGTGTGAACAGCATTACACTGGTTAATTGATGGATCCTAAACTTCATATGCTTGGTTTGAGGTTTTTGGGTTAACTAGCGGCTGACTAGGCAACGTACCCTTAGGTCTTTCAATTAGGGAGCTAGCTAACTGGCTCATCTGCATTTCCAACCTCGATATGGCCTGTGAATGACTGTTCAGAGTTTGTCCCTGATTCTGCATGAAAGCGGCCTGGGACTTAATGAAAGCCTCTATGCTCTCCTCCAATTTACTGATTTTCTTTTCCATTGGAGAGCTTTGGGAGGAGGAAGAAGGGGCTTGACTGGGAAAAAGTGGTGGAGGAGCAGGATGGTGAAAGTTGTTGGAAAAATTTGGCCTGGGAGGATTGTTTGGGGCCCAGGAGAAATTTGGGTGATTTCTCCAGCCGGGATTGTAGGTCTGTGAGTAGGGGTTGTGAGGCGGCCGTGAGTAAGCCGCGTTCATGTGTCCGGTGGCACTTATGGGCATGGAAAACAGGGCACTCTTCAAAGACATGGTTCGTTGCCTGACAATATGAACAACCCAGATTGTGAATTGGTGGTGGGTTGATCTGGTTGATACTAGCAGGCTCTTTTGTTTCCAGAGCCTCTATCCTTCTCATCAGGGTAGCAATCTAAGCCTCGGCAGCTATGGATGATTCTAGGGATAGGAGCCCTCCTCTTGAAGCTATAGATTGTGAATTCCTAGGCTTCTCCGTGGCTGGCTCTCATTGCAGGGTTTTCTCAGCTAAATCCTCAAATAAATCCCAACCCTGATTCTCATCCTTCTGCAAGAACCCTCCCTGACACATGGTCTCTAAAAGGGTTTTCGTTTGATAGTCTAGACCATCGTAAAGAATCTGGCACTGACGCCATTTCTCCACGCCATGATGAGGGCACTGAGCTAGGAGATCTTTGAATCGCTCAAAGTATCTCCAAAATGGTTCGCTCGGTTCCTACCTAAACTGCATGATGTTCTTCCTAATGAGGGCAGTTTTGTGAATTGGGTAGAATTTCTTCAAGAAGGCCTTGACGAAATCATCCCACGTCGTGACTGAATCTGCTGCCAAACTGTACAACCATTTCTTAGCTAGGTCCTTTAGGGAAAAAGGGATGAAACATAACCTAATGGCGTCGTCTCCTAGCTGGGGTATACGCATCATGAGGCATACTTCTTCAAATTTCCTAACAAAGAAGTATGCGTCCTCCGATTCTAAACCATGAAATTTGGGAAGAGTGTTAATAAATTGGGGCTTTAATTCAAAATTATTGCCGTTTGCTTCAGGAAGTTTTATGCAAGATGGAAGTGAAGTTCTGATCGGGTAAAATCTATCCTGAAGTGACGCCATCACCAGTTCTGGATGCAAGGGTAGAGAGTGTTTCTTGTTAATCTGGAAGTTGAAGGATCTCTCACCCACTCTTGCATTCAGCACACCACAAACAACGTGAAGACAACAAACAATCAAAAAAGAATAGAAAACAAACAAAAGAAAGAAAAACAACCACAAGTCTTAGTCTAAGGTACCTGGACCTAGACGACTCCTAACTGGTTGATTCTCCGGGGAAGGTTGTTGCAGGAACTCGACTACAAGCTAATCGGCCAGGAAAGGGCAAAGCTCGGGGGGAGGTATCCGGGCGGAGCCACGGGCCTAATTACGCCAAACCACGGAGCTTTCGAGGCTTAACCTCTCAATCCACTTTCCTTAGACACCGATTTTGCAGGAGTATAGTTCTTACAATTTCCAACCTCGGTTAATCTCTTAGTGAGTCCGAGATGTCCCTAGGGCCAACGTCTATTGATTTTTAGTTAAGGCTTGGGAAAATATGAGTGCACTTGGAGATGATTTTTGGGCTAAGGAAGGGTGATGAAATCCCCACCTTATCTTGTTTATTTGGGTTTTGCCCTTAAAGTCAATTGTGCAAGTGTACAGTTTATTCACAACAAGGTAACACTCAAAGCGGTAAATCACTTCAAAATGTTGGTCCTATTCTATATGAATGCACACGTACCTTGTCTCCAGCACTCTTCAACAGAAATTGAAATGAATTGAAATAGACACGTGCCCTAAATGCAAAAGTCTAATCCAAATTTCAATGAAGCAACAAGTGAATTTCTGTTGAATTTATTACACATGCATATGGTGAAGCATCCAAGGAAACTAAAAAAAATTTAGAAAGCAAATATTTTTTTTTTTAGCGGCTTTCGGCAACCCTGCAAACGAGTAGGTTAGTACTTCAATCGGAAAAACTCATTTTTACACGAATTTTCCGAGGGCAAATAAATCCTCGCGCAATGTCCTTGGCCACCTCTTTTGCTTCCCTTGAAAGTGAGCTCCTTGGTACTTCTCCTACACAAAAAGAAAAAGAATAATCTTTAGTAGTGAACAATAAAGCCGTTCCCTCCTCGGCAACGGCGCCAAAATTTGATCGGCAAAAAGCAAGCATAAGAAAAGTAGAAAGGGAGTGGGTCGAAGTTACTGCTTTTGCGATTCTTCCGTAGTAGCAAAATGGCTATACGGGTCGTATCCACAAGGAGGGAGAGCGATAAAAGCTTGATGCGGCTTTCAAAGTTCAAGAAGAAAGAAAGTTCTTGTTTTCAAATAAAGAATTGAAAAGTGAAGACAAGTTGTTTTTAAGAATCGATGGAAAATGTTTTGGCGGTTTGTAAAAAGTGGATTTTTTTAGTTGTAAAAATACATGGCTAACTTTTCTACTAAGTGCTCCCACTAATTTCTAACTTTTTGAAGATAGCCTCACGATGGATCATAGGCAAACACAACCCTTGTGCATTGGAACTAATCACGTGGAAATCGAGTGAAAGTTCATCCTAAAACTTAGCCTTACACGGCAAAAACTCGGACATTCCCTTATCAAGATCCGATAGAAGGCGAGAATAAGGGAAGACTCGAGTGCACTATTGGTATCGGCAAAGTTAAAAAGAAATGTCTCTAACTTACAATAACAAGTAAAATACACAACTCATAGATCATCAAAACTCATTAAGTATGAAGTATAAGAAAGTAGATACTTGGAGGTAAATTAGAGTTAGAACCCTCGTCTTAAGATGCCATAGCTCTCATTCGCACAAGGCTTGTTTGGCACTATTGACTCATGCGGGTTATCAAACAAGTGTTAGAAATTAGTGGGTTAGTAGTTAGTTAGTCATGCTAATGAGAAAGTTAGTTAGCCATAAAAAGAAAAGAAACAACAAAGGAAAAGAAGTGGAAAAGAAGAGAGTTACACTACAACAAGAAACAAATAAAGGGAAGAAGTAAAGAACAACAAGTTTACACTACAACAATGAAGTAAAAACAAATGCAAAGACAAGTAAATGGAAAGAAGGAAGAGAAGTAGTACTTGTATTATCTTGTCACCCTTCAAATACAACTCTTTACACACTCTCTCTCTTTTACTTTAATGGCTAAGACCTAAAACTAGAACTAGAAGAACAACAACAACTACTACTACAAGAAAATCAAACTACACAACTTTGCTCTCTGGATTCGTCCCAACTGAAGAACCCAGGAAGGGTTTTATAGGCATCAGGGACTAGGGGGCCAGGGGACAAACCCTGGCCCAAAACGTGGCGCGCCGCGCGCCCACATGGCCGCGGAAACGCGGCATTTCCGCGGTAGTACTTTGGCGGCGCGCGCAGCGCCGCCTGCTGCGCGCTGCCTGGTTGTCCCCCTGTCGGCTGGATTCCCGGTTTCTGGTTTTGTTCCTCTGGTTTTGACGAAACAGCCTCTTAAGTCAATGACTCTCTTTTAGGCCTTTTAATCACCAAATAAATGGTGATTTAGATCTTCTTCTTCATTTGCCCACCATGGACCTAGGATCAAGCAAGCAAGGTTTTATTAGTAGAATTTTACATGAAATAAATATGAGAATGTGATGAAAATTATGCAAAATTAGAGACTAATCAGGCTCCTAAAAACTCCTTTAATTCCTTAAAAATCTCAAGATTTGTGCCTTCTTCTCCTTTAAAGAATGGACCTGAAAAGTAAGAGAGAAAAGCAATAAAAATCCAATTTTTATTAACATAAAGCATGGTAAGGTGGTAAAAAATGATGCAAAATGAACTACAATCAATATCCCAACAGCGGATTCGGGTTCGTGGGTTATCGCTTGTGTTTCTCACCTAATAGAGGGAAAGTACTAGGGTTACAAACGCTTGTTGACCCACATTAGAGGGATGATGCGCACATAAGTATGCAATGAAACACTTAAATTAAACGTTAGATGCAACATAATAGAGCTAATGAAAGATGTAAATTAAATAGATTGGCCTGACAAGACTAGTATGCTCAGCTTCTAATCATATGAACTAGTACATTGAAAGGCATAATCCAAATAAGAAAACCCTCATGTATATACCATATGTCTCATGTGATTATAGGCTAAACATGCACAACCATGTCGACCCGGATGAGTAATACATGCAAACATTCAGAAAGGTGGTGTTCAGATAATAACTGGGCAATTTGCCTCTCCAGTATGCTTGATGTCTCTCGCCTCTAATAACATAAAACTATTACGTCATGGGGATAATTCAAATAAGAAAACTCCATGTATATATCACACTTTTCATGCAATTATAGGCTCTCCGGAACACTTGCAAATTGTAAAGAGGCATGAAGTGGAGTGTCACTCATCGACAAATTGGATGTGTCGCCTCTGAGTAGGGAAATCCCATCTATGGAGTGGCAATTCGGACTTCCGAGTGAAAAAATCCGAGCAGCGGAGTTAGACCTCTGAGTGGAAAAATCCCAGCAGCGGAGTCAGTTCACAGTTGCTTCTGAGTGGGAAAAATCTCATCAGCAGTAGGGAACTGAAGTGGGAGTATAACCCATCGACAGATTGGATGCATTTACTCTAAGTGGGAAAACTTCCAGTAGCAGAGTGGCAATCCTGCATGGACCCAACATAGGGAAACTGCCTAAAGGTTCATCTTCTCATAGTTCGGATGAGGGTATATCGTAGGCTAGTGTTTGTGTTTCCGAGTGACGAAAATTCTATCAGTGGAACATTAAACAGGGACTCTGAGAGGAAAAAATCCTTACAGCAGAGTAGGGCTCCGAGTGGGGTAAATCCCACAACGGAGGGCTTCGTTTCCCATAGGCTAAATGAGAAGGGGCCCGTAGGCAAGTCTGCGTTGCCGTCTCTGAGTGGGGGAAATCCCATCAGCATACATACATAGTCCTCTGAGTGGGGGAAATCCCATCAGTGGAAGGACTGATTCCAAGTAGGGGAAATCCCAGCAACGAGTGGCTTCATGGTGGGAAAATCTCATCAGCGGAACATCTAGATACAATCCTCCAAGTGGGAAAAATCTCATCAGCAGAAGGATTGACTTCGAGTGGGGGAAATCCCAGTAGTAGAGTAGTTCTAAGTAGGGAAAATCCGATCGGCAGAACATCTAGCTTGGAAGGGCTGCAATGGTTAGGAGAAAAAATATTATTTTATTCAATATTGAAATAGAATACAAGGAACTAGAATACATGAAATGATAAGGATAGGAGTACTGCCCTATCTCTTGGAAATGTGGCATAACTCAATTGCTTTATATTAGGTGATCAAGTGTTGTGGCTTGGTAGGTAGTGGAGCGCTGTCTAGATCTGGAGGCTGCTTCGGGAGTGAGGATGTACTCTTTGAGAAAGTCTTATTGGATGGGTTCTTTCAAGTTCTTCTGGAGGGCCCATAAGTAGATAGTATTGTATTCTTTGCAATTATGGTAGGAGCAATATTCTTCTGGTCCGGAAAGTGTGGGATCATACCAAATTGGTCTCCAGCATCTAACCTACGGTTGGTCCTTCATGGTGCTGAAGACCTCATTGATGGGGAGTCTAAACAGAGTGAAATGCTATTTCATCAGTTTGTAAGTTCAGAGCATATTTGGTGAAAAGATTGGGAGCGCTTGTTTATTGAAGGCAGGTTGCCCCAGATTCTGATCTGGGCATGGGTGGAAGCTTCGTGCGAGATTTCAACTTTCCTTCGCGTCACCATATTTCGCGGTATGGTAAAAGGAAGTATTCTGTTTATGGAAAAATAGAGAGTTTAGAAGTATGTTATCTGAGAGTGCAGCGTTTTCTGATTTCTCGCAATTTAACCGTAATAGCAAGTGGCTAAGCGGGTCGAATCCATAGGGAGGGATGCGATGGAAGCTTTTCGGTACTGTTCGTCAAGTGATCTCTTCTCTGCTTAAGAAAAGAAAGAGAAAAGAAAAAAGAAAATTATTTTGTTTTTAATTTAAGAGTTAGATGGTTTTAGAAAACTAGGATTTTGAAATTAGGGTTTTGAAAGAGAACTAAAAAGAAAAGAGATTTTATTTTTAGAAAATATGAAAAAAGTCAAAGCTTACTAATCATCCAACACACCGCTAACTTACTAACCTTTAAGAGAATATTCCTTTACTTCAAATTAAGAAATCACCTTGGAGTTGCACAAGGCATCAGGCAAGGCATATAAGATAGTCAAAACTCCTACTTATGTCAAAATTTAACATTAGACTATCAAGGCAATCCAAGCATAGAATAAAAAATAATTAGAATTTAACATTAAATTATCAAGGCCATCCAAGTATAGAATAAGAAAAACAATTGACCAACACTTAATCAAAATTTAACATTAAACTATCAAGGTAATCTAAGCATAGAATAAGAAAAATAGTTGATTAGTGTTTAGTAAATAATAAATTAATACCCATTCTCATGTGCCTTCAAGAATACTTGCATAATCAAAAAGCATGCATATGATTCAATCAGTATTCAAACAAAGAATTAGAAATAGTGGTGTTCAGAGATTAATAAGCGATGAAGCGATTTAGTTACGCATGATTAAAGTAAAGCAAAACATGGTAGATGAAATAAAAGATTACATAATTAAAAAGAAAGCAAGTAAATAACAAAAGAGATTGAAAAGAAGAACTGAAAAATCTTGTATGAAATCTATCACCTTCAGTTACAAAAGCTCCTTCGCTTTTACAAAATCACTCTTTTTCTATGAACCTAGAAAATAAAAACTACAATTTAGAAGAAAAAGAAACTAAAGAAAATCCTAAGCTTTGGAGATGATTAATTATGAGAGATTTTAGCTCTTTAAATAGGCCTCAGACCCAATTACAAAAAGATACACATTAGAAGTTTTAATTAACTCCAATTCATGTGGGAATTTAATTCTGAATTGATCTGCAGCAAATCGGCATATTTATGTTGAATATAACTCATCAGATGGCTGAATTAAAAATAATAGTCAACATAAGAATTGTAAACCTTTATGTTCTCTTTCTGTTGCATCTTGAATCATGAGATTTGAATTTCTGTCATTAAAGTTATGATTAAAATATGAAAAGGTATCCAGTCTGAATCTGACTCTGAAAATTTAGAAGTTCGAATTTAATTAGGATTGCTTTAAAATTCGAATTTAATTGGGTTCTTTGGGGTTTTTTCCTTCTCCTACCTAAATAAGACTCTACACACTCATAATAAAAAAGAGAGTTAAATAGCAGAGTTTAATAAAAGATAAATATAAAAATATGACAATAAATATGTAAAATTAATATGTAATCATCTTCATTGCCTCCTCCAGCTGGATGTAAAGCTGAGCTTGTGACAAGACCTCGCTCATCCAAGTAATATTGTACTTGAGGAGGTGTTGGTACAGAGAGTGAGAAACCTGTAGCTTGTTGATGAACAAGAGTGTAGAGACGTCCTCACCACAGTTGGGGACCTGATCAGTTAGCTTTGGAAAAAACTGATGTACGATTTGAAACTTGTCACTCTACCTCTATAACGATCCAAAGTTTCGCAAATCAGCTGTAGTCTGGGAGTGAATTTCTGAGCTGTTATAATTATTAGCCCAGAGTCCTTTCACCTTAGTTTTAATGATGACTAACTTATGAAGGTTAGTTTACTAATGATCTTGTGTTTATATAGTTTCAGTTATTGATCAAGATATTTAGGTGTTTAGCTTCAACAAAGGAGTTTTTGGGAGCTAACACATGTAGATTCAAGAGCTCGCGCGTCAAGATCGCATCTAGCACTCGGTTGGAATCAAGCTCGTTTGGATCATGTTTGGATCGGGTCGTCTTAAAGATGGGATCGACAAGAAGACTTCGGTTTTTTTATATCTTGTGTAAAAATAGATTGTGTTGATATGCTCAAGTTCACACACACACACACACACAAGTTTAATATGTTTGATTTTCAGTTCAATCGATTTTTGGATTTCAACTATACATATATATGGTTTTCATGAATAGATAGAGTCAAAATAAGTTTACATGGTTTAAATGTATATTAGATTTCATCTATATACATATATGCTTCATATACTTAGAAAAACTTATTGATGATCCTATTCATTTTTTAGATTTTTGTAATTAACAAAACTTATTTTTGGATTTCATGTCAAAAACATAGATACATACTTTACATGTGTATTAGATTCTATCCATATATAATATGCTTCAAATATGTTTCAATATCATGTTTTTATATTTATACAAGTTTATAGAAAAACCGTATTTTTCTTTAGAAATTTGGTTTCTGGAAAATACTGTTTTTTTGTTTTAGGTCAAATATTTTATATCACAAAATTGGTTCAAATGGTTTATAGTATGTGCTGATTTTTGGTCACACATATTTGTTATTCAAAGATCTAACAAGAACAAATTTTGTGAAATTTTGAGTATTTATTGGATTTAATTGGTGTTAAATTAACCAAGTTTTCCTACCTGAAATCCCTGCCAGATCCACTGGCGGTCGACCGGACCGGTCGACCGATGTGCACGAGAAACGTGCACAGGCCAGCCATGTAGGCTGGATGACCGCATAATCGATTGACTGAAAGCACCAACCAGCGGGTGCTGCCGGTCGACCGGGTAGTCTACCGACAGGCTTGGCCCAGTCGACCGGGCGGTCGATCGGAGGCACAATGGTCAGAAATATGACCGTTGTACCGGTCAACCGGCCGGTCGACCGGAAGGGTAATCTGGCCATTTTCTGTGCCAACGGCTCTTTTGTTTGAGAGGGTATAAATAAGCCATCTCTTGGGCTGTTTTCAACAAGATTTTTAAGAGCAAATTTTCCCATCTATATAAGTGTTTTAGCAGCAAGTTTTTTGAAGAGTTTTGTGCCAAAAAGATTTATCTTTTATTTGTTTTCAAGGGTTAGAAAAATCAAAGAAAAATAGAGTCTTTAGGAATTTGTTTTGATCTTCATTTCTTCTTCTTCTATTATTTTTTCCATGTATTTTCTTTGTGATTTGTTTTTCAAATACCTTATTTTCTCACACTTGAGCTATCATCTCTATCCTATTTATAGGATCTTGTTTTTGTGAGGAAAAGTTGTTTGTGATCTTTGTGATCACCAAGATTGTTATCCCTCCTTCCCACTTGTGTAGAGGTGATAGGGGTGTTGATTTAGGTTTGTGTTCATCCCTTGTGTAGAGGTGATTGAGATTATCATTTGGGTTTGTGGTTATCCTTCTTGTGTAGAGGTGATTGTGGTAGAGTTTGGCTTTGGGCCTTATCCCTCTTGCGTAGAGGTGATTGTTGTTTTGGCTTTGTGCGTTGGCTGTTGTGTAGAGGTGGTTGTGTTGGAGAGAGGACTTGTGTACTCCTTACCTTGTACTTGTAAATTTCTAGGTGGAGGTTTCCTGTATGGGAGTCCTGTGTGGACATAGTGGAAATCCTTCTGTGTGAAGGCGGGGGCGTAGAGCAGTGGCTCAAACCTCGAAACATATCTCGGTGTTTGCGTTTGATTTACTATCTCTTAACTCTCTCTTATATCTTGCATTGCATTATATTGTTCATACATATATATGCTTGGTATTGATTGTGCGCCTCACTAGTGTTGAACCAAAAGAGCTTCATATAGCACCTCAACTCTTATTTAGAGTAATTTAGAGGAAATAGTCCAGAGCCCATCAGCGGGAATTCAATTACACTCTTTGGTTACACATAGTTTTGTTGCAATTAGTTTTAAATTCCGTATCATTTGTCTTAGATTAGCCAATACTCCTATTAACCCTCTTTAGGTGTATTTTTCAATTGGTATCAGAGCCTACGCTCTTGATATTAGGTTTAACCACCTAGGAGTGAGATCTTGGATAGCTAATCTAGATTTGCATTTGCACACATATAGTTTATACACTCATGGATCACCTTGCCCCTCCCATGTTTGATGTTTCTAACATCGATATATGGAAGTTTAGGATGAGTGCTTATTTAAAAACCCTAGGTTTGCATGTCTATCTTGCCACTATCAAGAAAACCTATTTTGGTAATGCCAAGTACATTGAGGCTAATGCACAAGCCCTAGATGCACTAAAGCATACACTTAGCAAAGATTATCTTTCTATGATTTCTCATTGTGATTCCGCTTTTACAGTGTGGAACACATTGACTTCTCCTGAGCTTTAAACGACAAACTACGTAGAGAAGGAATCTAGTGGAGACGAGTCCGAACAAGCTTGCTACATGGTCTAAGGGAATGACTCCCTTGAGGTAAACTCAGACACTCAACTAGATGATAGTACTAGTTCTTCAGGTGATGACTATATGGATGTCGATGCCTTAAATGAAGAAGTTTCATTATTTTGTGAAAACTTGCTTGAAAAATACAAACTTTTAAAAAAAAGTTTTAAATTAAAAGAAGAAAATAAAATTTGTCTTCTAAACTTGATATGGTTTTGCAAGAGAGGGTTGAGATCTCAATTGAAAGGGACTCATTGAAATCCCAACTTAACCTTACCTTAAATGAAAATGAAAATTTGAAAAATAAAAATAATAGTGATGATGTTTTGAAGAGAAATGAGGTTTTGTCTTCAAAACTTGATATTATTTTAAAAGAGAATAATTCTTTAAAAATAAAATTGCTTTAATCTCACAAGAATTGGATTTGGTTTCAAATGAAAATAAATTATTGAAAAATGATTTTGATGCTCATGTTTGTCATGCTACTATAGAATCACCATCTATTGATAAGAATACATGCTCCACTTCCTCTTCTAATGTTGAAAATGATATAATTATGTTAGAGAAGAGTGTTGATTGTTTGGCTTCACTTTGAGCAAATGTGTCACAAACCACACTTGATTGGAATCCATATTTCGTAAGAAACATGCTCTCATATGCATGCACACAAACCACGACCTACACATGTTCATCATGCTCACACACTTGATTCTATGTATGCTCATGTGTACACTTGTACACATTGTGGACGTAAGGGCCACCTTGTAAAGTTTTGTTATGATAGAATACATAATTCAAATTTTGTAAATAAATTTATTTGGGTTAGGAAAGGTACTAACCCCCATGGACACAATAAGGTATGGGTACCAAAATTCACTTTTATTTTATTTGATATAGGTGTGGGCTCTCACTTGACGTGAGGTATTGGTGCCTTGATGGTGGATGAGTTCCAAGCTAAATGGTGATACTTTTGGATGCATCATTTTTAAGGAAAGTTTGGTGGGAGGACCATCATGGTTTAAAAACCTAGAGATTAGCTCTATTGGTTTTGATAACAATCTATAACTTTCATTTTATTTACATGCTCTCATTGATTGATTTTTAGCATGTTTTGATTTTCATGATTATTATGTTAAATGCCATGTTAATTAGACTTGTGATATACATATGTAGTATTTGAGATACACCTATGTTTATATGGATTTATATTTTGGTGTTCTCACTATAATTTAGTTATTGTGTATATCCTTGCTCTAAAGCACGCGCATTTACCCTAATGATCATGGTTGTTTATGGTTTTTACACTTCATGTTTTGATTACTTATTTAGATGTAGTTTTCATCAAAACTTGTATTTATACTTGTACAACTAGTGAGCCACATTTGATTATTATATGTTTGTGCTATGTTGCTCATTTGTGCCCATTAGATGTACTTGTATAGCCTAATTTTGATGATTCTTATATTTTAACTTGTATTCCCTATTTTGTATATGTTTTCATAAAAATGTATTTAGCTCCATGTATATGTCAATTTTACCAAAACTTTAGATGTACATGTCTATCCTAGAGTCATTTGCTTTTCATGCAAAATTCTATTATGGACTCACTTGTGTTTGAGATATGTATGTATACTTCTAGTTTTGACAAAACATACATATGCCTTGAAGTTTGTATTATTTTGTTGAAATTAAATTTTTATGTTTTTTATGTTTATAAGGAATTTCATATGAGCTTCTATGTGTTATTTCCATGATTTTAATGATTACATGATTCATACACTCTATGTTTGGCGTTTACTCATGTTTTTTGTTTCATGAGCATATTTGTGCTTTATAGATCTTGAGTGTTAATTATTGTGTGATTCTTATATTTTCATAGATATATTCTTGTTTTATTCCTTACTTGAAGGATTTCAACTAGTTTTCAAAATTATCTTTAAAACTAGTCTTTATTCTTTATTTGGTAGTGTTTTCAATTTACAACTATTTTCAAATCTTATTTTTGAAAACTTCAACCCTTAAAGGGCGGTTGGATGGGCGACCATGCCTTTTATACCCTTATTGAATATTTTTTAAACATCTGCATGAATAGGGTGGTAGGTATGAGTTATACACACAATCTTCATGATATTTCATATGTTTGTATACTCATGTTTTCTGTATATGTATGGATCATATTTAAAGCAACATTATATTGCTCTAATACATACATATAGATATTTTTATTGTGCTTTAAACATATATGTCATGCATTTCTAGTACAAATTATTTCTTGCTAAGCTTGATTTAGTTCTTAATGTCAATTATTGTTCAATTGGTATCATATACAAGCCTATGCATTGTTTTTTTTGGTATTTCATAAAGGGAGAGAAAAATTCTTATTTTATCTTTCAATTGGTTTTACTTTTCAATTAGTATCTTACTCTCAGCCTTTATTGTGAAAAATATTTTTCTTTGGTATATGCTTACATTTTCAATATTGGTATGAATAATTTTAAATTGGTATTATTTTCAAATTGGTATCCTTATTGAAAAATATAGTGTTTACCTAAAAATTTGGTATTTATTTTCAATTGATATCATGTCCTTTTATTGGTATCAATTCATAAAAGATTATTTCTTTCAATTGGTTGTTTCAATTGATTGTGTTTATTGGTATCAAAATTTTATTTTAATTTATGCTTATTGTTTATTTGTCTTCACCCCTTTGTTGATGAGTGACAAAAAGGGGGAGAATGATTCAGGTTTATATATGCATGTTTTACTATGTGTTATGCATATATCTTGTTTTATTGGTGTTTTGAGCTTCATTGTATATCTTTATATGTTTATTGATTATGTATAGGTTAAGGGAAGCTTCTAGGAAGCTTATCCGTAATGGATGCAGATATATAACCTCATAAGTTTTGTCATCATCAAAAAGGGAAAGATTGTTAGCCCGGAGGCCTTTCACCTTAGTTTTGATGATGACTAACTTATGAAGGTTAGTTTACTAATGATATTATATTTATATAGTTTCAGATATTGATCAAGATATTAGTAGGTTTAGCTTAAACAAAGGAGTTTTTAGGAGCTAACACATGTAGATTCAAGAGCTCGCGCGTCAAGATCGCATCTAGCACTCGGTTGGAGTCAATCTCGTTTGGATCGTGTTTGGATCGGGTCGTCTTGAAGATGAGGATCGATAAGAAGACTTCGGTTTGTTTAGATCTTGTGTAAAGATAGATAGTGTTGATATGCTCAAGTTCACACACACAAGTTTAATATGTTTTGGTTTTTGGTTCAACTAATTTTTGGATTTCAACTATACATATATATGGTTTTCATGAATAGATAGAATCAAAACAAGTTTACATGATTTAAATGTATATTAGATTTCATCTATATACATATATGCTTTATATACTTAGAAAAACTTATTTTGATGATCCTATTCATTGTTTAGATTTTTGTAATTAACAAAACTTATTTTTTGATTTCATGTCAAAAACATAGATATATACTTTACATGTGTATTGAATTCTATCCATATACAATATGCTTCAAATATGTTTCAATATCATGTTTTGGTGTTTATACAAGTTTATAGAAAAAACGATTTTTTCTTTAGAAATTTGGTTTCTGGAAAATACCGTTTTTGTTTAAGGTCAAATATTTTATATCACAAAATTGGTTCAAATGGTTTATAGTATGTGTTGATTTTTGGTCACACATATTTGTTATTCAAAGATCTAACAAGAACATATTTCTGTCGAATTTATGAGTATTTATGGGATTTAATTGGTGTTAAATTAACCAAGTTTTCCTACCTGAAATCCTGCCAGATTCACTGGCGGTCGATCGGACGGTTGACCGGACCAGGTATCGGTTGTTTGGTGGGAAAATTGAAGGCGTGTGTAAATTTTTTATTTGATTGTAAAGAAAATTACAAGAGATCAATAATCCTATTACAAGAGAGGGAAGATATTCAAGTTCAAATCTTCCCTTTGTTTAGTGTCGGGTTCTTGATGTGACGATAGAAAGTGAATCTTATTTTTCGTTGACTGGGTGAACGTTGAGACCCCTTGGGAATCTTCTCTTTGGACGGTGGACGAAGTAATAGATTCTGTCCAATGAGAATCTCAAAGAGACTTTAGGCAAGAACAAACTTAATCTCAGCAAGTTGTTAGAAGAGTTGAACTCTCTTTTTTTTTAGATGGAGATTCTGGTGCTTCTAAGGCTTACAACCGAAGTCTTCTGACCAAAATTTTTTGACCCCTCTTCCATAGTAAACTGGACTATTTATAGAGGCTTCAGGGGTAAAAGTGTCCCCTAAAAAACACTCCATAATGGGGTTAACTCCCTTATTTCGTGGGCATTAATTGACCCAGCAATGAGGGCGGTTATAACAGGAAGGCAGGGTTCCTCTATAGTTGAAACGCGGGCTTCAGGCCTCGCGTTTAACCGTTGAGGTAACGCTTGAGCTTCGCATTTGGTTGAAATGTGAGCTTCAAGTTCTGCGTCAAGATTTATATGAGTCGCGGGCTTCAGGCTCTGCGTCTTAGTCATTGTGGTGAAGTAGATGTTGGCCCAAAGGCCCATCACTCTAGTTTTGATGATGATCAACTCATGAAGTTATGATTACTAATGATCTTGTGTTTAATTAGTGACAGATTCATTATCAAGATCTTAGTAGGTGTGGAGCTTCAACAAAGGATTTAAAGTCAAGTTGGAAGCTAGCACCGGTTGATTCACGAGCCTATGCATCAAGACCACATCTAGAGATGAGCTCGGTGGATTGCACTTGGACCAAGTCAAGAAGATGAGAAGCCTTCAAGGGAAGACTTCAAGAAGTTGAAGACTTGTGTCTAGGTATAAGATTTGTATTTTTATTTTAGATAAAATGTAAAGGATAGAATAGTTGGTGGATTGCTCAAGTTATATCACACACACACTCTTGATAGAACTCTTGATAGGATTGCTTTCATAAAAGATTTCTATGTCTTAGAAAAGAATTTTTATTTTGGAAAAAGATTTTTTCTTTGTGACAAAATATCTACTTTGGTTTTTGGTATTTCTATTATACACATCTTTAACCAAAACCAAGTTATATGCTTAATGACAAAAACATAGATATATCATTATGATTGTGTAGTGGATCATATCCATACACACTATACTTTAAATGAACTCAAATATCTTGTTTTTGTATTTTGTGAAGTTATGGAAAAACAAGTTTTAGAAAAACATATTTTTAGAAAAACAGTTTTTATTGTGATTAAAACTATTTTTTAGATTTACTGTGAATTTATGGGATTTTTATTGAGTGAAAAGACCTATTTTCAAATCCCGTAACTGTGCAGACCTGGAACTGGCTGACAGGCCTTTCCGGTCGACCGAGTCGGTCGACCGCTCCATGGCCGGTCGATCTCGCGGTCGACCGACGTGCACAGACTTGTGCACGTCTGGCAGCACAGTGGCCGGTCGACCGGGACGGTCGACCGCTGGAGACTGCGGTGCTCACGGGTAGATTCGGTCGACCGGGCCGGTCGACCGCAGAGCCCCAACGGTCGGATTTTTGACCGTTGGCGGTCGACCGACCCGGTCGACCGACTGTACTGACAGAACCAACGGCTAGGTTTCTGGCAGCCTATAAATTAGGGTTTTGTCATTGTTTTCAACACAAGATTTTTGGAGACCTTAGAGCCTGTTTTCTCATATTCATTTCAGAGGTTTTTCTCCACAAAAATAGTGAGCTAATACTTCCAATCAAGAGGGAAGATTTTATAAGAGTGTAAAAGTGATTTCTTGAGATTTTCACCAAAGATTCTTTCCTTGCTTTCTCACACAAACACTTGAGCATCCATTGAGCTATTCATCCTATAGGTGTTGTAGTGAGAGCTTTTGTAGGTGATCAAGTGTTTAGATCACCAAGATTTCATCTTGTACTTTGAGGAGACGGGCAAGTGTGCTCGTGGTTGTTTAGGGTTCGGGTGCGAACTCTTGTAGCTTGAGGTGCGGCCTCGACGAGCCGGTGGGCTTGTGGTGTGTAAGGGACTTTGGGAGTCCGAGGGCTTGTAGGTGTTGCGGCACCAAGGAGAGATCCGGTTGGATCGTGCATAGTGGAAATCCTTCGTGTGTCGAAGGCGGGGATGTAGAGCAAGTGTGCTCGAACCTCGAAACAAACCCTTTGTGTTTGCGATTGCTCACTCTTGCTCTCTTACTCTTTTTGTCTCACTTATATCTTGCATTACATTATTGTCTATCTTTATATGCATGATATTCACTTGTGCTCATATTTGCTATACTTGCTTGGGATTGTTGTTAACACTAGTATTCAACCAAGAGAGCCAACGCGGCACCTCAACCCATTCAAGGGGAATCTAGAGGAGCTTGTCCAGAGCCTCGCAAGGGGAATTCGGCAACACTCTTGTGTTATACATAAGTGTTTAATTAAAAGAAGTTTTATTTGGTCATCTTAGTTTTAATTCCGCATTATTTGTTCATAAGTGACCATTAGATTAGCCATCACCTATTCACCCCCCTCTCTAGGTGAACTTACAGTAGAGACGCGGGTTTTGACCCTCGCTTCTTGGTACTATAGTGATGCTACTGCAGTGATGCTGAAATACGGGGTTCGATCCTCGCGTCTTGGTCATTGTAGTGATGTTGAGACGCGGGTTTTGACCCTCGCGTCTTGGTGCTGCGGCAGTGGCTATGATTAGCCCTGCGTCTGGAGTTTGGACTCTGCTTTCTGATGACTTATCCTCAGTGATATTTGGACAGTCTACAGAAGTCCCTACAAAGTTTTCGATATTCCGTGGTCGACTGGGATGGATTTTGAAATACTTTGGACTTTGGTCGAGTTCATACTTCTCATGATTGGACTGACAATCATTTGAGATGCCCTGGGCTTAATCTTGTCTGGAATGTGGTCTTCGTGAGTGTACTGTAAACCCTTTGAAGCCACCAGACATGATCGTGGTGAGTGTCTAGATACGCGTCCGGACCTTCACAGTTCTCTGAGCTGGTTGTTGGTGTACTGTTGAACTAAAGGTTAACAGTCGTTTGCTTGTGCCAGTGTACTGTTGAACTGATTACAGAAGCAAAGACTGATACAAGTCTTGTAGACGCAGGGGTCATGTTGCTCTAGAGACACAGTCCTCACTCGGAGTGGGGACGCATCTATTAATTTGCTAAAGAAACGTAGCCTCTAGTGGGACGCGATCTTTGTAGTGAAGACGCAGCTCTCACCCTGTTGACTAGAGCAACTTTGGTCTTGCTGAAGGGACGCGATCTTTGGAGGGATGTGGCTTTGTTAAACGCGAGTCCCGTGTTCTAGGCACGTTGCCACGTGTTTGACGGAGTTGAGGGGACGTCTTTCCCTTTGAACGCGTGAAATTCGCGTCCATTTAAGACGCTTGCCACGCGTCGGGTGAGGATTAGCCTCGAGACATGCGCTGCGTATCTCTGCGGATTACTGTGCTTATAAACGGCAACAGGCTTTCAAGAGTCATCATTAGACTCTTCTTCTTCTTCGCTGAGCTTTGTATCGAGGGTTAAGAAAAGCTTAAAGCTTTTTTCCATTTTCATCGTCTTCAACACCGATTTCTCGGTCGAAATGGCACCGAAGACCAAACCTGCTACCTCGTCCTCGAGCACTATTGCTCTAAAGATTCAAATGGGCGGTTCTTCTACGCAGGAGGCCCCCATTTCAGGTAATAAAATGGCATCTGAACTGGTTTCCTCCATTAAAGAGGCTTAAAGAGTTCTCTTAACTCTTAAGTCTCTTTGAATGTGAACTGCCAACGCGAGGCTCATGCCCGTGTTTGATTTTCAGACGCGGCTCATGAATTGATAGGCAAGACGCGGGTTTGATGACCTCCGCGCCTTCGCTTCATCAACTTGAGTCCATATTTGTTTGTTGAACGCGGGCCTCGTTGAGCCCCGCGTTTTGAGCTCAATACTCAGAATTTTTTTTAAGTCTGGGAGGTTCAGACGTAGATTTCCTAAGTCTTTAAGATCAGGCGCAAGTTTCACTGATTCTCGCGTCTAAGTCTGACACTTAGCAAAATTTTTAAGTTATGGATTTTAAAATGCGGGCTTCATGCAGGCCTCGTATTTTTGAGTCTAAATGCGAATTTTGCTAATTTCACGTCTAGATTCATTCCTGCATTTGAATTTCAAACATCTAGCCATTTTCTTTCAGATTTCTGACTAAATGTTGTCTTCTTTGCAGTGTGATACTCTTCTAGCCCCCTGTCCAAGAAGTGTCACTTTGGACACGATAGGTGGCACTGATCGTAATCTGACCTTCGTGCTTCAGAAGACTGCTCATGTGACTACTGGTAAGTCAAAAGAGCGAAAGGATAGGATCTCCAAGGCTAGTATGGTGACCCTTCGGGAGATTATCTCTGACGGGCTGTTCGAGATTGATTCCCGTACTTCGCTAAGGAAGCCTGCTTTCTTCTTTGGTGACGCCATTGACGAGGATGATAGGATTCTGCATGACGGAGATTATAAGTGGCTTCGTCAGATAAGGGATAGGAGGTTCTTTCTTCCCAATATGGAGAGGATGTATTCCTTGTCCTATCTTTAGCATATGTCTGTTCAACGTACGATGGAGTGGGATCTTTCCCGGTTTGTCTCCGGCATGTCTCTCGGTAGATTAGGTGCCAAAGAAGCATACCCTACTGGCCATGAGAAAGATGTATTTGGTATTTCTCGGGTTAGTCAGGCCTGAGTATCCGAAAGGAGAAACCCCTCAGCTTGCCGCCACCTTCATCAATCAGTTTTTTAAAGTTAGGGGTGATTTTCCCGTTGACTTTTATCCGCTCGGGTGGGTCCATTCTACCGACAAGTTATGGTGGGGGTAGAATGGTTGGATTTGTTCTTGTCAAGCTCGGGGCTCTGCTACAATAGGTGGGGTTATACCATTCGGTTAGGGCCGTACAGTATGGCCTCCCGCAGAGTTCTCACAATTTTTATGGCATCTTGGAACATTATAATCCTCTGACAGGCACATTTTTTTACCCCAGTCGGAGAGATGGGGCTCGCTCTTCATGAGCTATATAAAGTCTAAGGGCTAGTTATGGGAGATGCCCTTATGAAGAATACGTCCCGACTTCTGAGGAGCTTTGCCTCTTGAGGAAAGAGGACGCTCAGCTATATGAGACATACTGAAAAGTGTTGTGCCATTTTCATATCTGTGGGCAGATATCCTCCTAGAGGAGCAGAGATGTCAAGCAGATGTCCTGGGCGAGCTATCTGTTCAACGGTATAAATGAAAAGGATAGCCCAGTGACTAGTCTGGCTCCTTGCACCGACGAGGAAATTACCGAGAAGATTAATGCCTCTACAAGCTCTTACACCACTGAGTCGAACGAGGACACTTTCAGACCTGATACGATTTTTGAAAGTTTTCATCACCAGGCCAGAGTTCCCATTTCTGACCGGGCTCTATTGGCGGGCTTCCTCATGCTGTGGCTGAAGCGTTGTGTGGTGCCAACGCTGTCGCATGAAGTAATCGTTGCCGATGTGGTTTTCCCGGCGGTCTTGCTTGCCTACAGGAAGTTTATCGCTCTTCTTCCAGCGATGGTAACCAGAATTCAGAGTGGATTACGGGCTCTGATCAAACACCTGTGCCAAGTGGAGGCCATTATAGACTCCCAGGGCAGGCCAGTGGTATATTCAGAAGGAAGGCCGGAAGTGAAGACCCCTAACCCCAGGATCGAGCTTCCCTATACGTATCTGATGGCCTGGTACGTTATGCACTGCCCCTCACTGATGACGGTGGTGCCTTCCTCCGAAGGCTTTGTTCCCTTTTTTTAACACTCCATTTGTCTAATAAGAGTGTTTGTGTTACTTTTATTATTTTTAAGTAAAATAATAAAAGTTCTCAAATTTTGTCTTGTCTTGATCCTTTCAGACTCCTCTGCTGCCTGGATGAACTCAGTTTTCATAGTCGTACTCCTTGACTGTTTGTAGAAACGCAGTCCTTAGTCGTTTTGATAGGGTACGAATGAATAATAAACTCAGGCTGCACTGAGTTTTTGAGTGAGACACGGCTCTCATCTGCAGTGGAGACACGATTTTGGGCTCCTCAAGAATGACGGTGGGTCTCAGCTGGTTAGTGAGGACGTGGCTCTGACTCAATAGAGACGCGACTCTGGTCCCTTGAGAGGGCGCAAACTCAGGCTATACTGAGTTCATGATTGAGACGCGGCTTTCATCTGCAGTGGAGACGCGTTTTGGGCTCCTCAAGAATGACGCGCGGGTCTCGACTGGTTGGTGAGAATACAGCTCTGACTCAATAGAGACGCAACTCTGGTCCCTTGAGAGGGCGCGCCCTTCAAGCGCGAGCCTGCGTTCTTAATAAAGGAGACACTGCCTTCAGGTTCATGAAAGGACGTGGACTTTATGACGCAGACTTCAGGTCTTGTGAATGGGTGTGAACTCAGGACGCAACGCTGAATAGTCGTGGAGGGTGGTCCCAGCTTGCTGAGGAGACGCGGCTCTGAACCACTTCAGGAGACGCGGTTGTGGCCTCTTCAGTAGGAATGAAAGGAACGTACCTCGAGTCTATGAAAGATCGCAGACTTATAGACACGACCTTTGAGTCTGCGCCCGACGCAGCTTCCTAAGTGTCGCATGCAACCCGTCTTAAAGATCTTATTGGATATTTAAATGCCAAATCGGCGTTGACGATTGGGAACTTGTGTCCTTCGATATTTCCTGAAGTGGCAATCCACTCGTCAGCTCCTTATTGGACTTGAAGTTCGTGCGGGAATTAAGGCTGATGCCTTTGATTTTTATGACATTAATTGTAAGCCTTATGGCTGGCCTATAAATAGTCCTCAACCTCTTAACAGTCCATTATCTGGACTATTTTCCTTTACGAGCACGCACTCTGAAGGTCTTCGTCTTGATTTGTCTATCTTCCCTTCAAGGAGATGTGTTCCAATGAACAGTAAGAACTCAAAGCTTCCATGCTTTCCTTTAATCTTCTCCGAAGATTGTTACTGGCAAGTGATTTCAAGATCAAAAAGCATTACTTTAAGTGCTTTCACGGCTGCGCCTTGATGAATAAAGTTCAACTTCTAGAGAATTCTTCCCAGGGTAGGAACCATTTGTCGCCATGAAATACTCAGTCCCATTGAGTTTCTGTTTTCCTGTCCATTGAAGAAATTCGATCCCTTGATCTTCTCTTGAAATCTGATTGATGCGCCCGAGTTCAGAAGTCGCGTCTTTCAGACTTCTTGATGAAGCACGAGCTGACTGACTTTGAACTCTAACTCACAAATCCTTTGAACGCGAGTGTGATAAATTCTGTACTTGGATCTTGAGACGCGAGCTTTGTACATGAAGCTCGCATTTGAGGTTCTTAACTTAAGAAAATCTTTTGAGACCTCTGGACATGGCTGTTGATTAGTATCTAACTTTGCATAATTTATACCACATCTTCACATTTATTTCATATTAAATTCTACTAATAATCCCTTACTTGCTTCATTCTAGGTCCATGGTGTGCAATGGAGAAGAAGACCCTAAATCACCATTTAATGGTGATTAAAAACCTATTAAAGATAGCCATTGACCTAGAGAGGTGATTTTGTACAAACCAGGGGCTGAAAAGACAAAATTGGGCACCAGAACTGACAGGGGACAGAAAAGACCGCGCGCGGCTCGAAGCGCCGCGCGCGCGCGGCCATTGAATGGCCGCGGAAACGCGGCCTGGGCCGCGTTTCCACGGTCATACGGCAGCGGGGCGCGCGCCGCTTCGGGCCAGGGTTTGTCCCCTGGCCCCTTATTCCCTTGGAGCCTATATATACCCCCCTGGGGTTCCAGAGTTGGAGATATGCAAGTTTTTAGGGTAGTTTTCATTTCCATGTTGTAATTTTAGTTTAGGTTAGGTTAGTTCTTGTTCTTCCTCGTTGTATTTTCCATTTTGTTTTAGATCTTGTAATAGGGAGAGAGAAAGGTTCATGCTTGAAATGCAAGAGTGCTTCTAATAGAAGGTGACAATCTATGAAAGGTGCTCTCTTTACCTCTCTATGTTTTCTTCTCTCTAATCTCTTTTACATGTGTAGCTAATCTTTTCTCTCATGGCACTAACTACTAACCACCAACTAGTCTAACTTCTTTATGATAATCCACATGAATCTAATAGCCTCGTTTTGGCCTTGCTCTTGCAAGAGCCATTGATGGCTCATGATGATGGATCTAACTCTAACTTCTTAACTCTCTAACAAGCTAACATTACTTTATTTCATGCTTGCTCTTATTGGGTTTTGATGATTTAAGTGTAGCTTGAACTTGTTTGTTGAGTTGGGTTGTGAAGAGTTACATATGGGTCATACTTTGTAAAGCTCTTAAACCAAGGACTAGTGATTGCCAAGGATACATGTGAGACAACTATCACTAAGAGGTTAGCATGTTAGTGGATTCATTAGTAGATAGTAGCTATGGGTTTTCTTTCTTTTCACTTTATTTTAGATATAAAAATAAAACTACAAAAACCATTCTTTTCTATGTTTCCCACTTCTTTGTGTTTCACCGTACTTCTCTTTTCATTCTTTACTTTCTTTTCTTTTCATTCTTTAAAACTTTGAAGAACTTTTAACAAACACGTGAATCAACCGATAAAGCTTCTATCGCCTCCCGTCCTTGTGGATTCGACTCGTTTTAGCCTCTATGCTATAACGGAAGTATCGAGGAAGCCAAAGCACACACACTTTAAATCTTAACTTCAAAACATATACTTTTTGTGCGCGGTTTTCCCCCGATCAAATTTTGGCGCCGTTGCCGGGGATGGGAACGGTTTGATTTCACAAGTTTGCTAACTTTTCTTCTTTGTTTTTTTGGTGTGCAGGTTAACTTTTAGCATTGCAGAAGTCCACACTTGCTCAAGTGTGGTCGGGTAACTTTTTGTACATTCATATACTCTGCTGCTAATTTTTGTTAATATTACCTGTATACTGTAAATAATTTTAAGAACTAAAATACGGTAATTGGTTGCTTTAAAATGATTTAGACATTTGCATCTAGGCACGTGCCAATTTTTATTCCAATATACTGTATTTTATTCTTTTGTTGTTGAGATATTGATAGAAGGTGTATATATGGCATTGCATATAGTATAGGAAAAACACTTCAGTGATTTACTCGCTTTTTTGTGTTCATGCTTATCTATATTGCACACTTGCACGAATTCAACTTAAGGGTAAAACCCAAAACAACATAAGGTGGGAAAGTCATTACCCTCCCTTGGGCCAAAAATCACCTCCCCACTCACACAACCCAAGCCTTAATAAAAATTGCTAGACGTTGGCCCCTAGGGACATCTCGGACTCATTTAGGAGATTGACCTAAGGGGGAAGTTATTAGAATTTGACTCTTGCTAAATCGGTGTCTAAGGTTGGGGATTGAGAGGCGAAACCTCGAAGAACAGTGGTTTGGCATAATTAGGCCCGTTGCTCTGGCACGGATACCTCCCACTGATCTTGCCCCTACCTGGCCGATTAACTCGTGGTCAGCTTACGACAACAGACCCCCCGTGGACAGTCTAACTAGTTAGGAGTCGTCTAGGTCTAAGTCAACCCTAGCATAGGCTTGTTTCTGTTTCTTTTTCTTTGTTATTTGTTTGTTTGTTTGTTTTTCTTTTTTATAAATTGTGATATGGATTTTAATAACAACAATTCTTTCAATTATAATATAAATCCATATTTCACCCCGACCTCATTTGACTCGGATAACTCTGACCCGACAATGTACAACATGAACCAACCATATATGCCGGGTTGGGATTATCAGAATCAATATGACCCATATCCCCAACCATATGACCCTAATTTTCAAAATAATTTCAACTCTTCACAGAGTTCATGGGGATTCACCTACCCCGAGTCAAATTTTCAACCATCTTGTCCACAATTTCCACAATATTCATTCCCCAATTTTGATTCATATACTCCTTTTCCTGAACCATCAATTGAAGAAAAATCATCATTGGAAAGGAGTATGGAAGAGTCCCTACAACAAATGCAAAATTTGCTCAATTCACAATCCTTTTCATATCAAACTCCACATACTCCTTTTCTAGAGCATCCCATTGAAGAAGAATCTGAACTAGAAAAGCGTTTGAAAGTCTGTTATGAAAGAATGCAAAACATGTTGGACTCATTCTCTCCACCAAATTTTCAAGAGTCATACTCATCTTTTCCAGTCTCATCAATTCAAAATAAACAAACTTCAATACTGGACTTGAGTATAGAACCCTTGCGTGAGTCCGAGCAGCAACCGCAAAATCCGATAGACTCACAATTTCACTATAATTTTCAAAATCAACTTCCATACTTATTTTTTCAAGAACCAATTACACAGAGTATGGAAGACATGATTCCGAATTCAAATTCTGTTACCCAACCTATCAGTAGGTTAGACTCAATTATGAGCGATTTGATCAATGAGAGCGAGGATAATCTTTGTCAACCATTGACCAATTCTTATATCCCTAACTCTACTGACTGGACCCTTGAATCATGTCAATTTGGGAATCCAGATTCAATTTCAGAACACTCATTTGAACTTGACCAATCTCCATGTTATGAAAGTCACCTGGACATTTTGGCCAGTTATCCCTTTCCTGAAATTGAACTTGAATCTGAATGTGATCCTGAACCTCAAGTTGATGATTCCTTTTCACTTTTTGCTTCAATAGTGACCCCGGTATCCTTACCAGATTTTTTCTTTATTCCGGAGTCAACATTGAATTCTGTACCAGTACACCGTGAAATAGAATCACCAATCTCTTATGATCACACTTCATTCATGGGGACAGTGTGTGAACATCAATTCTTTGGTCTGGACTCTATTTTTGAACCAATTTTGACTCTCATTGTTGACTCTCGACTTGATCTGAGTCAACTTCCCGAGTTGGTATCAGTTTTTGTTCCTGTTCCTGTTGAGTCTCAATCAATCATCTCTCAAAATCACACTTCATTGTTGGACAAGAATGTTGACAAAAATGACTCAGTAATTATTTTTGAAAATTGGAACTTAGAAGGGGATAATTTTTAAATAACACCATTCAGTCCATTATTCTTTTGCTGGGTCATATTCAAGAAGTCACTAGGGGGTTCCTGCACGATCCACGCTATGATGATTGGGTCGCCACGCTTGGCCCAATCCGACCACCACCAGAGCCACCCCTTGAGGTAATCTTCCTTCCCTCTCCATTTGTTTCATGTCTATACACATACACGATGCATTGAGGATCATGCATGAGATAAGTGTGGGGGGAGGGTTTACTAACGTAGTTAGTTTTATATTTTCTTTCTTTTACACTTCTTTTTAATTAAAAATAAAAACAAAAAAAATCTTTTTTCTTTTCTTTTTACAAAACTTTTTGAAACAAGAGAAATAGTTTTGATCCATTTTTAAGAAAATTAAGATTATCTTAGGAATTAGGAAGACCTAAAATTATGAAATTTTAAACCGAGTCAAAATAATAGATCTTGTTTAAATTTTAGGATAAGAAAATAAGATTGAAAAGATAATTTGATCTTGAATTTTTTGCCTTAGATTTATGCACTTCACACTTACACAATTTTTGGGATTGAAACAAAGACTAGAAATGCCATAAATATATATATATATATATATATAAAATTTAAAAAAAATAATTAAAAATCACTCATTGAAGTTGAGTAATTATGCCTCAGGAAGCATGATTATTCATACCTAAAATGGTGGACAAAAATCAAATAATCCCCTTTAGTTTTGTGGCCTTATTTACTCGAGTCCTTAAGTCCGAGGGATGTTTTCTCATCTGGTGCCCTAAGACCATCTGGTTTGCGAGTCACCGGCTAAAGGCTCACTACCCGGGTAGATAAGAAAGCCTAAGAAAACTAAGGGAAGAAAAAAAACTAAATAAATATATATATTAAATAAATGGCATGAAAGTTTGAGTCGATATCCCAAAAATCTCCACTGTTCACAAAGTGCATATTTTTCTAAGAATTTTATGAAAGATCAAAGAGTCTATTCAATTTTAAATCTTACATTTAATTTATAACAAGATTTTTTGCATTTTGACTTAGTTTAAGAAAGAACAATTTCTGGTTAACCTATGACCTTAGATCACTTATATTTTCGCAAAAATATTTCAACACTTTTCTCTATTTCAAAATGTGTTTTCAAAATACTAACATTTGTTTTCTTTCTTTATGGATTTTGTGGGTGTAATCCGCTGAAAACCCTCAGGAGACAAAACTCCTCCTCTAGGGGAAACTTAGAGGTTTAACGGCTTGTTGGACATGCTCAGTGCAATCGCGTCACCTGCGAAAGTGGTGTAATAATTTCTTATTTTTGTTTTGCTCGGGACGAGCAAAAAGATAAGTATGGGGGTGTGATTAGTATCTAACTTTGCATAATTTATACCACATCTTCACATTTATTTCATATTAAATTCTACTAATAATCCCTTACTTGTTTCATTCTAGGTCCATGGTGTGCAATGGAGAAGAAGACCCTAAATCACCATTTAATAGTGATTAAAAGCCTATTAAAGATATCCATTGACCTAGAGGGTGATTCTGTACAAATCAGGGGCTGAAAAGACAAAACTGGGCACCAGAACTGACAGGGGACAGAAAGGACCGCGCGCGGCTCGAAGCGCCGCGCGCGCGCGGCCATTGAATGGCCGCGGAAACGCGGCCTGGGCCGCGTTTCCACGGTCATACGGTAGCGGGGCGCGCGCCGCTTCGGGCCAGGGTTTGTCCCCTGGCCCCTTATTCCCTTGGAGCCTATATATACCCCCCTGGGGTTAAAGAGTTGGAGATATGCAAGTTTTTAGGGTAGTTTTCATTTTCATGTTGTAATTTTAGTTTAGGTTAGGTTAGGTTAGTTCTTCTTCTTCCCCATTATATTTTCTATTTTGTTTTAGATCTTGTAATAGGGAGAGAGAGAGAGAGGTTCATGCTTGGAATGCAAGAGTGCTTGTAATAGAAGGTGACAATCTATGAAAGGTTCTCTCTTTACCTCTCTATGTTTTCTTCTCTCTAATCTCTTTTACATGTGTAGCTAATCTTTTCTCTCATGGAACTAACTACTAACCACCAACTAGTCTAACTTCTTATGATAATCCACATGAATCTAATAGCCTCGTTTTGGCCTTGCTCTTGCAAAAGCCATTGATGGCTCATGATGATGGATCTAACTCTAACTTCTTAACTCTCTAACAAGCTAACATTACTTTATTTCATGCTTACTCTTATTGGGTTTTGATGATTTAAGTGTAGCTTGAACTTGTTTGTTGAGTAGGGTTGTGAAGAGTTACATATGGGTCATACTTTGTAAAGCTCTTAAACCAAGGACTAGTGATTGCCAAGGATACATGTGAGGCAACTATCACTAAGAGGTTAGCATGTTGGTGGAGTCATTAGTAGTTAGTAGCCATGGGTTTTCTTTCTTTTTCACTTCATTTTAGATATAAAAACAAAACTACAAAAACCATTCTTTTCTATGTTTCCCACTTCTTTGTGTTTCACCGTACTTCTCTTTTCATTCTTTACTTTCTTTTCTTTTCATTCTTTAAAACTTTGAAGAACTTTTTAACAAACACGTGAATCAACCGGTAAAGCTTCTATCGCCTCCCGTCCTTGTGGATTTGACTCGTTTTAGCCTCTATGCTATAACGGAAGTATCGAGGAAGCCAAAGCACACACACTTTAAATCTTAACTTCAAAACATATACTTTTTGTGCGCGGTTTTCCCCCGATCAGTTGTGGCAACCGCTGTTTCTCAAACGCGGGTGTGGCGACCTCTGCGTTTGGGATACCTCGCGTCTTATATCTTGGACGCAAGTCTAACACCAGATCGTGTTCAGATCTGCACTGGTCAACTCCGCGTCTGAAGTTTACAACTTCAACCTCGCGTCTGCCCTTCAGCTTTTCTGTTTATGCCTTAACAGAATTTTAACCTTTTAGATTTTTGCTTCTTGCAGGTTATGGCAGCTTTAGTCAGTCTTCTTTATCTTCGCTGGGCTCATGGGAGAATATTTCGACCAGCCAGCTTGTTCGAGCTCGTGAGATATCCGTCCAGGCCTTATTGGACATGACGCACCAGCACTGCCCTGTTTTTATCATGGTCACAGTGGGTATGGTGGTGGGTATGGTGGTGGGTATGGTGTTCTTGAAGGCCACAGGAAAGAGAATGTTACTAGTAAGGTCTCGGATCCTCCTTTCACCAATCTTACCCCCAGAAGTGACATCGACGACTCATGCTCATTGGATGACTTTCTGGTGGTGGAGATGCTCATTAAGTGAAGGATTACGGCCCACACCAGTTGGTCGGGTAGAATCAAAATGTTCCTCTGCATTTCGACCTCGAGAAACACTATTGTTCTCAGTTAGCGTTGAGCTTCTTCAATGTTTACATCATGCCTCATGATGTAATCAGACTCGGTTGTCTCAACACTGATTAACTGCGACATGATTTAGTGGAAGAAGAGAGGAACCTTTCTTCGGCGCTCTTCCAAACATCTTGTATTTGGAGCGGTGTAGATATTTTGAGGAGTAAGTGCAACCTTTCGCTGAGAAAGAGGGACTTCTTTGTACTCCTTTATTGTAACACTCAATCTTATTGTATAAGAGAGCGTCTTGTATCACTTTCATATATTTGAATATCAATAAAAGTGACACTTTTTCTTGTCTTCTTATATGTCTTGAATTCCCTTCTTTTTGCATTGAAAATCAGACACATAAAAGTAGGAACTCTTGACTTGCTAGAAATGCGATAATTAACTTAACAAGTCAAAGTTTGGGAAAATTCCGTTTCAGGAATTTAAGATTACTGTCAGAGGTGTGATATTAACTAGACAGGAATGTAAGCTAGAGGTGTGATATTAACTTGGCTTAACGGGAGTTTCAGCTTCATTTAGGAAGACTGAAAACATCACTGTCATAGGTGTAATGTTAAACTTGGCAGTGACGATAATGCAAGAGGTGTAATTTTGAACTTGACATTGGTCATCTCGACTTTGATAGGGAAGTTCGAGGGAAAGTCATTGTCATCGGTGTATTGTTGAACTTAGTAATGAACTGGATGCTAGAGGTGTGATGTTAAACTTAGCATCGCTCATCTCAGCTTCGATATGGAAGCCTGAGGGAAAGTGACTGTCAGAGGTTTAATATTAAACTTGGCAGCAACTTAATCACTGTTAGAAGTGTGGTGTTAAACTTAACAGTAATTTGTCAGAGGTGTAATATTAACTTGACAAGAATTGATTTGCGATATGAGCAATTTTGAAGACTTATTATTCTATTGATGAGAATTGAAAAGTGAAATTTGGAATGTCAGAGGTTTAATTTTAACTTGACGAGAATTAGTTTGCGATAGGAGCAATTTTGAATACTTGTCATTCTATTGATGAGAATTGACAAGTGGAGTTTGTACTCGTTAGGAGTTATTAAAATTTTTCATTGTTAGAGGTGCGGTATTAAACTTATCAATGATTGTGTTTGTGGACCTACCACTCTATGGAAGAGAATTGGTAGGGGATTTTGGTGGAAAATAAAATGAATTGTCAGAGGTGTAATATTAACGTGACAATTGTTGATTTCCTAGGGAGACGGGAGATTCGCTGTTAGAGTTGTAATATTAACATATCAACGAAGATTTTTAATGAGTTTTGTTGTCAGAGGTTTAATATTAACTTGACTGAATCCACTGGGGATCGGGGAATTCAGCTTGTCAGAGGTTTATAGTTAATATGACAAGTCCCAGTTCATTTCGTTGGAGAGATGAACACAGGTTTGTGGTCCTACCATTCTATGAAAAAGAATTGGTAAGAGATTTTAGAGGAAAGGATGAGACCAAGTCCCATAGGATTTTTAGCAAACCCTCAGCTATTAACGGATTTGGTGAGCCTTTATCAACTACCGTTTGAGTTGGGCTAGCCATGCTATTCCCCTCAGCATGATGAGTTATCGAAGACTTATGTTGAACTTAAAAGCCAACATTTTCCTTTATCCTTAGCCGTTGGAGGCGTCGGATGTCCATGATACGCAAGAGAAGAGCAATAAGGTTAAAACTGAAGTCTTGCACTTTGTTCCTTCTTCAAGGTTTACATCATGCATCATGATGTAACCAGTGCTCGATCAGTTTTACACTGATCGACCGTGATGTGATCTAGTGATGGAAAGAAGCTTTTCTTTGGCGTTCATCTTGGATCTGAAATTTCGATCAGAGGTGTGTAGTAATTAACCTAATCAGGAGAAGAATGCTATCAAGGATAGTATTTCTTCAAGAATTTGTCGTTTATTGGCATCATAAGCGTATCACCATCTGGGATTATGAGGCGATATGCTCCATTTGAGTAGACCGACTCTACTACAAATGGTCCTTCCCATTTGAACTGAAAATTTTCTTTTGTCTTATGTGTCATTACCATGGGTCTTCTGACGGCTAAGACAAGGTCACCTTTCTTGAAAGTCCACTCCTTGACTTTCTTGTTGAAGGCTTTGATAACTCGAGCTTGATAGAACTCTATTTGATGTTGAGCTTGTAGGCGCTTGTCGTCTAAAGCCTCCAGCTCTTGGAGTCGCAGTCGATACTTCTCCTCATTTGTTATTTCTTTTGTCAAGGTGACACGTAGAGATGGGATCTGAATTTCTAATGGGAGTATGGCTTCACATCCATACACCAAAGAAAATGGTGTGGCTTTCGTCGGGGTTTGAATCATCGTGCGATAGGCCCATAAGCATTCACCTAATTTGTCATCCCAATCACGTTGGCTTTTCGAGATGAATTTATTGAGAAGCTTTCTAATAGTCTTGTTGAAAGCTTCTGCAAGGCCGTTGGCTGCTGGGTAGTATGTCGTTGAAGACGCGCTATGGATTCTGAACTTGTCGCAGAAC
Organism: Agave tequilana; assembly: GCA_038442645.1. Lineage (NCBI taxonomy): Eukaryota > Viridiplantae > Streptophyta > Magnoliopsida > Asparagales > Asparagaceae > Agave > Agave tequilana. The sequence goes on along the minus strand of JAVJIF010010208.1, from coordinate 21,009 downwards.
CTTTGAAAAGCTTGGCTGACGAACTGGGACCCTCTTGAAAAGCTTGGCTGACGAACTGCTGGAGATGGCAATGCTCTCAAGAAAATTCAGAAAGTTCTTGAAGTAAGGTAAGTTTAAATGTTTTAATTGTAATAAAACAGGTCATATGAAGAAGGATTGCCCATTGCTCAAAAATAAAAGAAAATTCAAGAGCAAAAAGTTCAAAAAGAAGAAAGATTATCAAGAATCATGGGAGAATAGTGATTTCTCTTCCTCTGACGAAGAAGAAGCCACTGAACATGCCAACATTTGTTTCATAGCTCAAGAGGAAGATGAGGTACAATATACTGAACTCTTAAATGCATTTCATGAATTATACAATGATCTTAAAAATGAAAAGATAAAGAATAAAATTTTGTCAAAGGAAAATGAAACTTATCAAAGAAAATTCATGTTATGTTTCTCAAATTTCTTCTAAAATTCTCGAAAAGATGATTTTGAAAAAGTGATATCATCATTGAAAAAGAATAGTGAGAATTTTATAAAAGAAAATGTTTTGCTTAAAAAGGAAACTTTGTCTTTAAATGAAAGAATTACTGTTTTAAATAAAGGCATATCAAGTTTCAAATGAAATATGAAGAGATTTTGAAAAATGTGACTAAATTTAATCAAAAAAAAGAAAAGTTAAATGATTTGTTATCATATCAAAAGATGTCACATAATCATTATGGTCTTGGATTTTTAAATCAGAATGAAAAATCTACACATGTTAGTAAAAATCATAATTCTTTTGTGAGAAGAAATACTGATATTATTTCAAAAAAAATTAAGAACAAGTACATATGGATTCCCAAAAACTTTAGCATTTTTGATAAAAATACTTATATTGCATCATACATACATTCTATAAGTAATTCATGCAATTATGTGTATACTAACAGATGGAAACCAAATTCAAATTGGGTTTAGATTCCTAAAAGTTAATGCTTTGATCTTATAATAATTGGTACCATCTAATGTTTTTCTTTCAGGTACCGTATAAAAAGTTTGATAGAAAAATATGTCAAACAATTATCATAATATATATGTGTTATGATATATTTGTTGCAGGGGGAGAACACATGTTTTTCTGTATCTGTTATAACCTGTTCTATGCAGGGGAGAACATATAACATATTCTCTGCAGGGGGAGTTTTCATGCACACAAATTGTCATCATCAAAAAGGGGAAGAATGTTGGAACTTGATTCTGATGATACATTTGTGAAGCCTTTTCATTGGAGCTCTATCTCACAAGCTTATACAACGTTCTACATGCTCTAGACTTCTCAAGGATAATTGCTATGGATGTGCATTGTAATATTTATTAGAATGTTAAAAGCTTTGAACACACACACACACACACACACATCATAAGCCTATTAGTCGACTTATACTCTTGATTAGTCGACTTATACATCCTATAGTCGACTTGACATTTTATGTAGTCGACTAACCTCTGTCCTGAAAAGTTATCAACTCTCTGTTTCTTGACAGTTATCATTGTTAGTCGACTTAGCAACTTTATTAGTCGACTAATACATGTTGTAGTCGACTAATATATTCTACTGATCGATTAATTTCAGTTTCCAGAAATATGTCTCTTGTATCAGCCATACCCTAGTCGACTTACCCCCTTTATAAGTCGACTACTATAGGCAAAAATCAATGCCCTAGTTGACTAACCCCCAACTTTAAGTCGACTAATGGCAGTTTCTGACAGTTGGACAGTTTCTAATTTTTGGTGTTTTATCCAATGTTTCAAAATTCAAATTCAAGTTAATAACTTCCTTAACTGACTATAGATTTCACCTATAAATAGGGATGTTGTCCTAAGCTAAAGACACTAATTCATATCAATAGTTTTCTGCCCAAAAACTCTGTTCAAAATTCTGTTTTTCAAAAAACTATTTCTACTTTCTATTCTTCACTCAAATTCCAATCCTTTAGTGAAGATTTTTGAGAGTCCACCTTTAAGAGTCCTTATTCACGATCACATACAGATTCAGGCTTATAGATTGATTGTATTTGCTCAAAGAGAAAAATTATATAAGAGCGTCTTCGGGTTGAAGAGAAATTGTACAAGGTGTTGTTGTCTTCTTGGTTGTAAGAAGAGTTGTATACATTTGGCAAAGGGGATTTGTCAAGTGGTATACAGGTGTTGATTTTGGGTGTACAAAATCAAAGGTTAAAGGAAAATCTCAAGCGGGTGGCTTGGGGACTGGATGTAGGTCAAGAGGACCGAACAAGGATAAATCACTTGTGTTTGCGTTTGATTTACTTTCTGTGATTTAATTTCCTTTTGTTCAAGTTTATATTTAACACTAATCATCCTTTGTTCTAGTGTTGTGTTGATGTAATTTTTAGATCCTACACTAAGGAAGCAGCGAGAGATGCCAGTACATTTGCATGTGCATTTTGCTGGCGTGGTACATGGTTGATGTAAAAGTTTCTGAACCTCTCGGCCATAGAGATAATTGTGTTAAAATAGGGTACTAAGTCTTCATGCCTGACTTCATACTCCCCGCGAACTGGGTTAACGATGAGTTTAGAGTCACCGTATGCTTCGAGATTTTTAACGTCAATCTCATCGGCGATTTGCATTCCAATCAAGAGGGTATTGTATTCCGCTACATTGTTGGAGCATGGCTCGGTTAATGAGAATGCACGAGGGATTATGTAGTTCTGTGGGGAGACCAGTACTACCCCCACTCCTGCTATGACATGCCCTTGCGGACTTGTTCTTGATGTACCGTCAAAGAAGAGCTGCAATGCCTGTTCTTCAAAGACGTCTGGGTCAGATAAACTTCAGCAACCTCGTCTGGGAGATCCTCATAAAGATCGGTCGCTCTCGGATCTGGATGTTTAGCCAGGAAATCTGCCACCGCTTGTCCCTTCACGATTTTTTTTGTAGTAGAAAGTGCATCTCATATTGGGAGAGCAGTATGGCCCATTTTGCTAGTCGACCATTTAGTGACGATGGCTTCGTCATGAGCAACCTTAAAGGGTTGACTTTTGATATGACATTTATAGTTTGGCCCACCAAGTAGTGTCGCATTTTCTGGACGGCGAACACCAACGCCAAACATTCCTTTTTGATTGGGTTATACCGATATTCGGCTCCGATCATGGTTCTCCTCAGAAAGTAGATTGCCTGCTCGTGTCCCTGATCATTATTCTGGGCTAGTAAAGCTCCTAAGGAATGATCTATCGCTCGAACATATATCAGGAAAAGTTTTTCTGAAACCGGAGTTGTAAGGACGGGTGGTTGCGTGAGGTATCGTTTGATTTCCTCGAATGCTTGTTGGCAAGCATTGTCCCAAATGAATGAGTCGCCCTTCTTCATTAATTTGGTGAAGGGTTGGCATCTTCCGGAGATATTTGAGATAAACCTCCGGATGTACGCTAGTCGCCCTTGCAATCCTCCAAGCTGCCTGAGATATCTCGGAGTTGCATCTCTTGGACGGCATGGACTTTTTCTCCGTCTAGGTGAATTCCTTTGGATGTCACCATAAACCCTAGGAATTTACCGCTGGCTACCCCCAGGAAAGATTTGGTGGGGTTCATCTTCAACTGATGTGCCCACATGATTTCAAAAACTGTCTTCAGATCCGCTATGTGATTGCCCTTGGTGTGACTTTTCAGTGCAATATCGTCGACAAAGCATTCCACTATTTTATGACGTGTTCATGGAAAATTGCATTCATAGCTCTTTGATATGTTGCCCCCGCGATCTTCAGTCCGAAGGGCATGACAGTATAGCAATATACCCCCAGTGGTGTCCTGAAAGAAGTATGCTTTTCATCATCAGGGTACATTTTCATTTGATTGTACCCTAAGAATCCATCCATAAAGGACATTCATTCAAACCCACACGTATTGTCAATCATGACATCCATGATTGGGAGAGAGAATTCGTCTTTGGGACAGGCCTCATTTGGATCGCGAAAATCGATGCAAATCCAGATCTTCTCGTTTTCTTGGTAACAGGGACGATATTGGCTACCAAATCAGGGTGTTGCTCCTCCCTAATGAAGCCAGAGTCTATAAGCTTTTTGACTTCTGACTGGATTGCTTCCATTATTTCTGGACGGAACCATCGCTGCTGCTGTTTGACTGGCTTCACATCTGAATTAATGTTAAGGCGATGCTGAGCCACTCAAGGATCAAGCTCAGGCATGTCCTCGTAATTTCAAACAAAAAACATATATACTTTCACACAAGAGATATTAAATCTTCTTTCTCAGAGGGTGATAGACTTTCGCTTATAAAGATGGGCTTAGGATTAGCCTCATCTCTCAGATTAATCTGGGTGACCTTATCTTCCGTGGGTGGTTCGCGTTGTTCGAAGTGAATATCCCAGAGAGTGTTTAGGTGTTTGATCCAAGGATCTGTATCAGACTAGATCATTTCTTTATCTCCGTCTTTCAGGTGGCTTATTGAAACCATGTTTACTGAAAGTTCTCCAAAGATGTTGCCGACACTAACATTCGACTCCCACGATGACGTGCCCGATGAATAATTATGGTATAATGACTCTTCAGACTCAAGAGGCTGATAGGATCGGAGTTGACACATAGCCCAACCCCCTGCGAGTTCGATGATAATAATCAGGGGTCTTCCCTTTCGGAATGAAAGATCGAAGTAGTGTTCTTCTTTCTTTGCCGAAGTTCAAATCAGGACCATTTGTTAGATCATACCCCATGCTTTCCATCATTCTGAGTACATTTGGCTCATAATAAGAGAACTGGGGGGATTCGTTCTCGCTTTCTGAGTCTTCGCGAGACATCAATTCGGACTTAATTCTTCCGAAAAGAATTGGTTTTTGGCCTCTGCGTCTTGCTGGGACCATGAATACTGATTCTTCGCATCTCCGACATCTTGGTACGTTTTGAGGGATGACTCCATTGGTACATGCGCAATGATGTCAGGGCATCCATTGCCGACCAGGGGTCATTATCCATCTCGGTACCACTGTTCGAAGGCACTGAATCAGAAGCAAACTCAGAAAAGTAAGCCAAATTTAACTCTTCATTAATATACCACTCGCCTACGTCATCGACGGTGTTATTCGAGCTTATTAATGCTCGTTACAAGTGGATTAAATTCCCAGATGCATTCTTCTTCAGCCTCTGGCGCAGTGTCAGCTTCATTACCAGAGTTTGGTTCCTCTGGCCGTGGACTTTCGTTCATCTCCAGAAAATCCTGGTATAGGAGGGAGTCCGTGAAATAGTTTTCTACCCCCTTGAACGGGTGCCTTTCGGCAATCAATGTTCAGACTTTCCCACTTCTGTCGATGTACTTATGACTTGATGGAGAGTGGAGGGGACGATAGAATTACGACGAATCCACGGTCGTCCGAGCAGCAAATTGTACGAAGTGTCAGCGTCGATTTGTAGCACGTCACTTCTGATCTTAGATCCCCAATCTGGCATTTGAGCTTGATCTTCCCCATTGGACGCGTACCATTGGCGTTGAAACCATAGATGGTAGTTTGGGTGGCGCTTAATAGGTGGGTGGGGATCCTTAAGTGTTGCATGATCCGGCGAGGCATGATGTTCAACACGGATCCTGGATCTACCTGAATGCGACTTACTTCAGACGACCCAATGCACCCTGTGAGTAGAGGGGCCGATCATGTTTCCTCTTGACCTGTATGTCATCTGAAGTGAGGTGATGTAGGGGGCATTGTGAGAGGCATGGAGGCAGTCCTCCTCATCTTTCTCCTGTGGTTCAGCCAGGATCTGGGTCATGAAGACCTCAGCATCAGTTAGGGCTTCCCTCAGAGCTTCTCTTATTGACTTTGATAGTCTCAGGAGCTCGTAAAGGGTGATTATGGCTGGGATATTAGCCAGTTGAGCAAGGACACCAAAGCGGTAAGGTGTTGGAGATCCTTCCGCGTTGTTCTTGGTAGAGCCTTGAAAAACCGAAGCTTTTTCTGCTTCTCCACGGGTTGCTTCACAGAGGGCTTGGATGACTCTGCAGTAGGTTTGGGAGGGCTTGCCACCATCTTTTCGTACTTCTTTAAATACGACTGACCCGAACGAGTTTCTACCACGAACAGTTATTGAGCCTGCAGCAAGGACGATTGTTTTCTCTTCCGAATCGGTTAGTGAGAGAACATCGGTTTCTGCTTCCCAGGAAGAAGCGCGCACCACATTGCAGGATGAAACTTTCGCCTTGCCTTTGGATTTCTTAGAAGAAGTTTTGTCGGTTGACTTCCTCTTGTCTTCAAGCAATTGTGCAACCATCTGCTTGAGGGTATCGATAGATTCTTGTTAAGCACGAATTATATCGAATTGTTTTCTCTGGACCTGGGCTTGCTGTTCAAAGCGCCTGGCCGTCTCCTTGGGAGTGTTTATCATGTATGCAAAGGCTTCCTCTCTATAGAAAAGTTCGAGGCCTGCAATTCTGCAACGGCGGAATGTGATTCACTTATTTCGATACCCCGAGCTAGGACACTGTAGTTGATCGGACGACCGCACCAGTCCGAGTACGAGTATACCGGTACACTCCTTCTGGTTCCGTGTCAGACTCATCGGAGCTGACCGCCGGTTGTTTTTCCCTACATCTGCTTGTCATGTTTGCAGTGACTTCAGGGTACTCTATATCAGAGAAGGACTTCCTTCTGTGGGAGCGACACCTCTTGGTTGATCGGGAGGTCGAGGTCAATCATCTGAATACCGACTGTTTGCTTGTATGTGAACTGCAGCGGTATTCAGAGAGCATTGCCGTGATAAGCCATTCACAGCAACAAGATGGAGTGATTAAATAATCTCTTAGATCCGTCAGAGGGGGATCATAGAGATTGACCTCGGGTAGTCGAGGGCTTTTCAGCTTCTGAGAGCCACCCTTACGTCGATAATCTGAGACGCAGGGTTCAAAAACGTGGAGCTCACATTGTGTAGAACAGGCGCAGCTCTCGCGTTTTGACTTTGAAACGTAGGTTTCGTGTCTCTGCTGAGTAGAGATGCGGACCTCATGTTGCTGATTGTCGCATTTGGTTAGCGACGATTGAGACACACATACTTTCTCAATTCTGCGTTTGGTTGTAAAGACGCGGGTCTCGTGTCTTTGAGAAGAAGCAAAGACCTCGCGCTGTTGAACATCGCGTTTGGGAAGTGAAGTCTCAGAAACGCAAGCTTGTTGGGCTTCGCGTTTTGGTCTCCATACGCAGACTTGAGCCTCGCGTTCTGTATCTGCTGGACAGATGGTTGTTCCAGCTTCTTGCGCCTGTAGTTGACACGCGCGTCGTCTCTGTCGACGTTCAGCGTTCTGGTTACGCCGTACGGGTTGATGGGAACCCTGGTAACCTGGAACTGAGGAAGAGGACGGGCATGAGCGGGCTGAATATCAGCAACTCTAACCGCGCGGGTCTCGTGGGAGACGTTGACGCGGGTGTTACGTGTGATGTGGTTAGCCATTGCACTTTTCTTGTCAGTCGCGTCTGAATGGATCTCAGAGCGGACTTGAGAGCGGGTCCCCATGGAGACCTTGCGGTACCACCGCGCCCTAGGGCCCTTAGAGCCGAAAGAGAGGAACTCTTCATACTTTGCCTGGTCGAACTCCATGACAAGTGATTCGACCATTTTTCCCATGTTGGTGACGTCATCTTGCGCCACGACTTGCTTATAAGTATAGAAAGTAGTCCCCAGCGGAGTGGCTATCTCTTGTTTGGTGGGAAAATTGAAGGCGTGTGTAAATTCTTTATTGATTGTAAAGAAAATTATAACAGATCAATAATCTTATTTCAAGAAAGGGAAGATATTCAAGCTCAAACATCCATTTGTTAGTGCCGGGTTCTTGATGTGGCGATGGAAAGTGAATCTTATTTTGACGGGTGAACATCGAGACCTCTTGGAAATTCTCTTTGGATAGTGGATGAAATAATACAGCTTCTGTCCAACGAGAATCTCAAAGAGACTTTAGGTAAGAACAAACTGATCTCAGCAAGTTGTTAGAAGATTTGAACTCTCTCTCTCTCTCTCTTTTTAGATGGAGATTATAGTCCTTCTAAAGCTTACAACCGAAGTTCTTCTGACTAAAATTTTCTGACCCCTCTTCCATAGCAAACTGGGCTATTTATAGAGGCTTCAGGGGGTAAAAGTGTCCCCTAAAAATACTCCATAATGGGGTTAACTCCCTCATTTTGTGGGCAGTAATGACCCAGTAATGAGGGTGGTTATAACAGGGACACAGGGTTCCTCTGTAGTTGAAACACGAGCTTCAGGCCTCGCGTTTAACCATTGAGGTAACGCTTGAGCTTCACATTTGGTTGAAATGTGAGCTTCAAGTTCTGCGTTAAGCTTTACGTGAGGCGCGGGCTTTGGGCTCTGCGTCTTGGTCATTGTGGTGAAGTAGAGACGCGGATTTCGACCCTCGCGTCTTGGTACTGTAGTGATGCTACTGTAGTGATGCTGAAACGCAGGTTTCGATCCTCGCGTCTTGGTCATTGCAGTGATGTTGAGACGCGGGTTTTGATCCTCGCTCTCGTGCTGCGGTAGTGTGCGGTAGTGCTGATTAGCCCTGCGTCTGGAGTTTAGACTCTGCTTTCTGATGACTTATCCTCAGTAATTTTTGAACAGTCTACATCGGTCGATCAGACAAGTCGACCAATGTGCACGAGAAACGAGCACAGGCCAGCCACGTAGGGCGGTCGACCGATTGAAAGCACCGAACTCTCGGGTGTTGTCGGTCGACCGACAAGCTTGGCCCAGTCGACCGGGCGATCGAACGGAGGCACAACGATCAGAAATATGACCATTGCGCCGGTCGACCGGCCGGTCGACCTGAAGGGCAATCTAGCCATTTTCTGTCCAACAGCTCTTTTGTTTGAGAGGCTATAAATAAGCCATCTCTTGGCTATTTTCAACAAGGATTTTAAGAGCAAATTTTCCATATATATAAGTGTTTTAGCTACAAGTTTTTGAAGAGTTTTTGTGCCAAAAAGATTTATCTTTTATTTGTTTTCAAGGTTGGAAAATCAAAGAAAAATAGAGTCTTGTGGAATTTGATTTTGATCTTCATTTTCTATCTTCTTCTAATATTTTTCTCAAGTATTTTTCTTTGTGATTTATTTTCCAAACACCTTGTTTTCTCACACTTGAGCTATCATCTCTATCCTATTTATAGGATCTTATTTTTGTGAGGAAAAGTTATTTGTGATCTTTGTGATCACCAAGATTGTTATCCCTCCTTTGATTTGGGTTTGTGTCTATCCCTCTTGTGTAGAGGTAATTGGGGTGTTACTTTGGGTTTATGTTCATCCCTCTTGTATAGAGGTGATTGTGATTTGAGTTAGTGGTTATCCCTCTTGTGTAGAGGTGATTGTGGTGGAGTTTGGCTTTGGTTCCTGTGTAGAGGTGATTATTGTTTTGGCTTTGTGCCTTGCCTCTTGTGTAGAGGTGGTTGTGTTGGAGAGAGGAGTTGTGTACTCTTACCATGTACTTGCAAATTCCTCGGTGGAGGTTCCCTATGTGGGAGGTCCTATGTGGACATAGTGGAAATCCTTCTGTGTGAAGGGGGGACATAGAGCAGTGGCTCAAACCTCGAAACATATCTCGGTGTTTGTATTTTATCCACTATCTCTTAACTCTCTCTTATATCTTGCATTGCATCATATTGTTCATATCATATATATATATATAATATATATATATATATATATATATATATATATATATATATATATATATTATAATATATATATAATATATTATATATATATATTATATATATATGCTTGGTACTGATTATGTGCCTCACTAGTGTTGAACCAAGAGAGCTTCATATAGCACCTCAACTCTTACTTAGAGGAATTTAGAGGAGATAGTCCAGAGCCCATCACGGGAATTCGCTATACTCTTTGGTAACACATAGTGTGTGTGCAATTAGTTTTTAATTCTACATCATTTGTCTTATATTGGCCAATACACCTATTCACCGCCCCTTTAGGTGTATTTTTCAATTGGTATCAGAGCCTACACTCCTGATATTAGGTTTAACCACCTAGGAGTGAGATCTTAGATAGCTAATCTAGATTTGCATTTGCACGCATATAGTTTATACAATCATGGATCACCTTGCCCCTCCCATGTTTGTTGTTTCTAACATCGATATATGAAAGCTTAGGATGAGTGCTTATTTAAAAATCCTAGGTTTGCATGTCTATCTTGTCACTACCAAGAAAGCCTATTTTGATAATGCCAAGTATATTGAGGCTAATGCACAAGCCCTAGATGCACTAAAGTATACACTTAGCAAAGATTATCTTTCTATGATTTCATTGTGATTCCGCTTTTGCAGTATGGAACACATTGACTTCTCCTGAGCTTCAAATGACAAACTACGTAGAGAAGGAATCTAGTGGAGATGAGTCCGAACAAGCTTGCTACATGGTCCAAGGGAATGACTCCTTCTGGTAAACTCGGACACTCAACTAGATGATAGTGCTAGTTCTTCAGGTGATGACTATATGGATGTCGATGCCTTAAATGAAGAAGTTTCATTATTTTGTGAAAACTTGCTTGAAAAATACAACTTTTAAAAAAAGTTTTAAATTAAAAGAAGAAAATAAAAATTTATCTTTAAACTTGATATGATTTGCAAGAGAGGGTTGAGATCTCAATTGAAAGGGACTCGTTGAAATCCCAAGTTAACCTTGCCTTAAATGAAAAGGAAATTTTGAAAAATAAAAATAATAGTGATGACGTTTTGAAGAGAAATGAGGTTTTGTCTTCAAAACTTGATATTATTTTAAAAGAGAATAATTCTTTGAAAAATAAAATTGCTTTAATCTCAAAAGAATTGGATTTGGTTTCAAATAAAACTAAATCCTTGAAAATGATTTTGATGCTCATGTTTGTCATGCTACTATAGAATCACCATCTATTGGTAAGAATGCATGCTCCACTTCCTCTTCTAATGCTGAATGATATAATTATGTTAGAGAAGAGTGTTGATTGTTTGGGCTCCACTTTGAGCAAATGTGCCACAAACCACACACGATGGAATCCATGTTTCACAAGAAACATGCTCCTCATATGCATGAACACAAACCACGATATACATGCTCATCATACTCACACACTTGATTTAATGTATGCTCATGTTACACTTGTACATTGTGGACGTAAGGGCCACCTTATAAAGTTTTGTTATGATATAATACATAATTCAAATTTTACAAATAAATTGTTTGGTTAGGAAATGTACTAACCCCATGGACCAATAAGGTATGGGTACAAAATCCACTCCTATTTTATTTGATGTAGGTGTGGGCTCTCACTTGACGTAAGGTGATTGAGATTTTCCTGCACACAAAAATAAAGAATTTTAGATTTAGGAAAAGGATGTGCGAGGTGCTCAATTCTAATCCACGGTAGCAGTGGCTATGCGGGTCGTGATCCTCAGGGAGGGACTAGCGATGGAAGCGTTTAAGTAAGTCTCTCTTTTTTTTATTGTATTTTCTTATTAACAATGGTATTTACAATGAGAAGGTAAAAAAATTAGAAAGAAGTGGGTTTGTCATCTAATCTAAAGAAATAGAAGAAAGAAAAAGACTATAAAATACATACCTACCTCTTCAGTCCTACTTACCTTTGATCCTTTTGCGACGACTTACTTTGTCTTCGAAGGCGTACAAGTATGGCGTATAGGATCGTCCACCTTCGCGATCTACACTACAAAAAGAAAAGACTGGCAAGTGACGGCTTGTTCATCTCCATAGGCCATCAAGGGCTCTTCTTGGGCTAGGCAGTCTCGAAGCAATCAGATCTCACGGTTTGCAAGTCATTAGAGAGAATAACACAAGAATAGAAAATAAAAAGAGAATAAAACACGATTAAAAAGAATAGACATAACAAAGACTAACCTTTGAGTGGATTTCATTAACAATGGAAGAAAAGTAGGCTTACACCGCTGTCACCTCAGTACAAGCATGGACTCCTTCCTCCATGAAAGCTTCCTCCACTCTCAGTTACAAAAATTACAAAAGAAAAACCTAACCTAAATTACAAGTTAGCCTAAAACCCCTAGATTTAGCTCTGTAGATTCTGTACGCCCTTTCTGTTGCGTCTGCAGGGGTATTTATAGGTGCAGAAGGAGGTAGAGTCCAGATCAAACTCCTCCACGAAAACTCGTCCCGGATAAGGCTGAAATGCTGCGTTTTCGCGGCCTGGTAGTGGCAGATGGCCACGCGCTTTGGCGTGTGGCTTCCCCTGGTCCATCCATCTGGGCGTTGTCTTCTGAAAGTTGCATCCTGGCTCTTTATCTTGGGATTCGATATAACTTGGGAAGCAAATTACCTAGATCTCAAATCTCCCAATATCTTTTTAAATGAATTTCCTTATCTTTGCACTCTCTTTCTTGGCTTTTATCCTCATCCTGCAAGTGTTTTGGGTTGAATAGAAGTCTATCCTTCCCTCTTCTTTGTATTTGCAACTATTGCCCTTGTGTACTTGCAATTTTGACATTTAATAATTGCAACTTTTGCATTGGGCTTTAACATGGGCTTTTGGGCTTCTTTTGAGGCTTTATTGCTTTATTTTTATTTTTCAAGGCCTGCACACAATAAATCATAAAATATTAGTAAATGTGCAGAATTATAGATATAAATATGAAAATGTGATGGTAAATATAATGATAAAATGCACTTTTCACTACCAATCACACCCCCACACTTATCTTTTGCTCGTCTCGAGTAAAAATCAAAAAGAAAAAGAAAAAGAAAACCTAATCTAACTAACTCACTTTCGTAGGAATCACGATTGCACTTAGCACGTGCAACAAGCCGTTAAACCCCTAGGTTACCCTAGAGGACGAGTGTTGTCTCGTGAGGGTTTTCAGCGGATTACACCCACAAAATCCATAAAAAGGAAACTATTTGAAATAGTTTTGAAAAGACTAAGTAATCTATAAGTTTTAGGATTATCATTTTTATTCATTCTTAGACTTAGTCTTTATAAAGTAAATTGTTATTCATTTAAGTAAGGATCAAAATTGAATTTTTGTATAGTCTTTTTTCGTTACCAAAAATCATATGCATCTTTATGAATTTTTACTAGGATTCCTTAACTTGGGACTCTCATGCCTCTATATATATATATATATATATATATATATATATATATATATATATATTGTTTATTTTTTTAATATGTATAACTCATCTAATTTTCTTTCGTGTAAGCATCAAGGCTTCTTGAGGCCCTCATACCTAATAATTGACTATTAGATGTGTTAATACATATATAATATTTCTCAGTTTTCTTAGGCTTTCTAATCCACCCATGTAGCGAACTTAAAGTCGGTGGCTCCCAAACCGGTCGGTTTTAGGGCACCGGGTGAGAAAATACCCCGCGGACTCAAATTCGAGTGAACTAGGCCACAAAACTAAGGACTTTATTTTATTTAGAACTCACCTTTAGGCGTGAATACTTATGCTTCTTGAGGCACATGTATCCAGCTTAATTGGTGATTTTTTTTTATTATTTTTTTATGTGAGGTACAAGGTCTTTGTCTTAGAATCCTAGATATGCATTAGGTATGCACATTTCATTAAGGTAAAAATTAAGACTAACTACTTATTCAATTTCTCCTCCTATACCTAAAAATTCAACAATTTATTATTTTGACCAAGTTTTTAGAAATCCTAATCATGATTTTCCTAATTCTTAAGACTAACTTAGATTTCTTTCAAAAGATAAGTCAAAATAGTGTCCTTTTTTTAAAAAAAAAAAATTTTTAGCAAATTTTTTTTATTAGCAAAATTTTTTTGTAGTTTCTACCTATGTTAGTATGTTAGTAAAGCCTACCCCACACTTATCTCATGCATTGTCCTCAATGTATGAATGAATGCATATATGCATGAAAAAGAAGAAAGGGCAGGCAGATGTTGCCTCAAGGTGGTGGTTCCGATGGTGGTCTAATTGGGCCAAGCGTTACTATCCAATCAAGATAATATAATATTTGGTGGAACCACCAGAAATTTCCCTTACATAACCCACTAAAATGTATGTATAATTATTTTTTAAAAATTTCCACCCATCAAATGTCCAAATTTCATAATGAATTTCAGAGTCAATTGTGTCAACCTCCTTGTCCCAAAATGGAGTAATGAAAAGATGGAATGATTGACTTGGATATCATAGGTACGGGAACGAATACCGACTCAGGAAAGAACTTAAATCAAGTAGGGGTTCAGGAGTCGGGCTAGGTTCAGGAAGTGGGTCCAAATCAATAAGTTGAAGCTCAAGTCCACAATCATCTTCCCACAATGGAATGTGACTCAATATTGGTGATTCAAGTTCAGGAATGATAGGTGTGGGAATCAAAACTGACTCTAAAAGATTACCTAAGTCTGGTAACAAAACAGGAGTCAATAATGATTTGGGAATTTGAACTTGCTCACAGATGTGAGAATCTAGGTCACATATCTCATTGAGGTCAATATCATAAAAATTAGAACTTGCCAATTTATCCATGGGACTTTCAAAATTGCAAACTTGGTCAAGTTCAATATGATCATTAAAAATGGGTGATTCAATTTCATGATGAATTGGTACAGGATCCAATATTGACTCGGGAAAAGTAAAATCAGGTGGCGACACCGGAGTCATTATTGAATCAGAAGTAAAATTGAATCACCAAGTGGGAGATCAGGATCATATTCATGCTCAAGTTCTATTTCAGTAAAGAAATAACTTGCCAAACTATCAATTGGAGTTTCGGCAAGCTCAAATGATGGTACTGAATTAGAATCTTGTTGTCCAAAAAGCAACGTGACTCGTCGGCTCTAACAGAATGGTTAGCGATATCAGAATGCCGAACGGTGAGAAGTAAGGATTGAACCATCATATCTATTTCATGATCACGAGCTAATCTAGCATGAGTCATGGATTTAAGCATCTTTTCATAGTCAATAGGGCATCATTTTGTGATTGGACTTGAAAAGAGGAAGTGTAATCGTGATGAAGTTGTGAGTCGGTGGACTCACGCATCATCATGTCTGAGATAGATGGTAATTGTTGCTTGGACTCATGCATACTCATCATTTCCAAGATATATGGTTTTCTATTCTGAATGGGGGATCTGAGTATGAATCTTGGGAATATTGTGGACAAGGTGGATACAGAGGACAAGGTGGTTAAAATTGGACTCGGGGGAAGCGAAACCCTATGAACTCTGTGAAGAGTTAAAAGTGGTATGAAAATTATGGTCATAAGATGGGGGGTATGGGTTATAGTCATTCGGATAAGACCATTCCGGCACACTAGGTTGATCAAAATTATGATATGCCGGGTTGGTAATATCTGAAAAAGGTGTGTAATATGGATTAAAATTGGAAAAATTGTTA
Source organism: Agave tequilana (assembly GCA_038442645.1). NCBI lineage: Eukaryota > Viridiplantae > Streptophyta > Magnoliopsida > Asparagales > Asparagaceae > Agave > Agave tequilana. Next base: position 5,637 of record JAVJIF010010208.1, on the reverse strand, counting down.
TATGCCATATCACACAACACAAACAAAAAAAAGAAAAACAAACAAATAAGCAAACAAAAAGAAAAAAATTCTAACCTAAGTTAGGGTAGACCTATGACCTAGACGACTCCTAACTGGTTAGACTGTCCACGGGAGGTAGGGTGCAGACTTTGACCACAAGTTAATCAGCCAGGTCAGGGCAAGATTGGGGGAGGTTTTTCCGTCAAAGACGTTCCTTAATTAAATAACCACCAATCTTCAGGCTTTCGGCCCTCAATCCCCTTCCTAGACACTGATTTGGTAAGAGTCAACTTCCAGCACCGTTCCCCCTTAGGATAATCTCCTAATTGAGTCCGAGAAGTCCCTAGGGCCAACGTCTAGTCAATTTTTAATTAGGCTTGGGTTAGTGAGTGCTTGGAATCTGATTTTTGGGCCAATGAAGGGTGATGAAATCCCCACCTTATCTTGTTAATGGGTTATGCCCTTAGAATAAATTTGTGCAAGTGTACAAAATATGTAAATAAGATTCACTCAAAGCATGAAAATCAACTAAGAGATGAGTCCTATTTTACATAAAATGCGAACGTACCTTGCTCCAGCACTCTTCAAAGTAAAATAAAGGAATTGAAAAGACACGTGCCTAAAATGCAAACGTCTAATCAATTTTTTATCTTTTTCAACAAATATTTTACTGTTGATTAATTAGCAGTATACAGGTTTATCACAGAACAAATTTTTACAGAGCAGAAAATAAATCTTGCAATTTGTAGCAACCTGCAGAAAGATCTGTCAGTAATGAACTACTAAGGCCGCGGAAACGCGGCTATTGCCGCGGATCCGCGGCACTGTAGTAGGCTCTGATGCTCTGCCTTCGAGGGCAGAGGCACAGAGTTGCTATATGTCCACTTCTACTGTTTCCTGTTCTCCAAACCTGCAAACAGAAAGAATAAAAAGAATTAGTTAATAATTAATTTTTTTTAGAGATAAACTTACCGTCCCTCCCCGGCAACGACGCAAAAATTTTGATTGAGATTTTCCTGCACACAAAAATAAAGAATTTTAGATTTAGGAAAAGGATATGCGAGGTGCTCAATTCTAATCCGCGGTAGCAGTGGCTATGCGGGTCGTGATCCTCAGGGAGGGACTAACGATGGAAGCGTTTAAGTAAGTTCTCTCTTTTTTTATTGTATTTTCTTATTAACAATGGTATTTACAATGAGAAGGTAAAAGAAATTAGAAAGAAGTGGAGTTTGTCATCTAATCTAAAGAAATAGAAGAAAGGAAAAAGACTATAATATACATACCTAACCTTCAGTCCTACTTACCTTTGATCCTTTTGCGACGACTTACTTTGTCTTCGAAGGCGTACAAGTATGGCGTATAGGATCGTCCACCTTCGCGATCTACACTACAAAAAGAAAAGACTGGCAAGCGACGACTTGTTCATCTCCATAGGCCATCAAGGGCTCTTCTTGGGCTAGGCAGTCTCGAAACAATCGGATCTCACGGTTTGCAAGTCATTAGAGAGAATAACACAAGAATAGAAAAATAAAAAGAGAATAAAACCACGAATAATAAGAATAGACATAACAAAGACAAACCTTTGAGTGTGATTTCATTAACAATGGAAGAAAAGTAGGCTTACCACCGCTGTCACCTCAGTACAAGCATGGACTCCTTCCTCCATGAAAGCTTCCTCCACTCTCAGTTACAAAAATTACAAAAAGAAAAACCTAACCTAAATTACAAGTTAGCCTAAAAACCCTAGATTTAGCTCTGTAGATTCTGTACGCCCTTTCTGTTGCGTCTGCAGGGTTATTTTAGGTGCAGAAGGAGGTAGAGTCCAGATCAAACTCCCACGAAAATTGGTCCCCGATAATAAATAAGGCGAAATGCCGCGGGAAACCGGCATGGGCGCGTTTCCGCGGCCTGGTAGTGGCAGATGGCCACGCGCTTTGGCGCGTGGCTTCCCCTGGTCCGTCCATCTAGGCGTTGTCTTCTGGAAGTTGCATCCTGGCTCTTTATCTTGAGATTTGATATAACTGGGAAGCAAGTTACCTAGATCTTAAATCTCCAATATCTTTTTAAATGAATTTCCTTATCTTTGCACTCTCTTCCTTGGCTTTTATCCTCATCCTGCAAGTGTTTTGGGGTTGAATAGAAGTCTATCCTTCCCTCTTCTTTGTATTGCAACTATTGCCCTTATGTAATTGCAATTTTGACATTTAATAATTGCACCTTTGCATTGGGCTTTAAACATGGGCTTTTGGGCTTCTTTTGAGGCTTTATTGCTTTTATTTTATTTCTCAAGGCTTGCACACAATAAATCATAAAATATTAGTAAATGTGCAGAATTATAGATATAAATATGAAAATATGATGGTAAATGTAATGATAAAAATGCACTTTTCACTACCAATCATAAGGGTATTGGTGCCTTGATGGTGGATGCGTTCCGAGCTAAATGGTGACACTTTTGGATGCATCACTTTCAAGGGAAGTTTGGTGGGAGGACCACCATGGTTTGGAGACCTAGAGGTTAGCCCTATTGGTTTTTGGTACCTATCTCTAACTCCCATTTTATTTACATTTTCTCATTGATTAATTTTAGCATGTTTTAGTTTTTCATGATTATTATGTTAAATGCCATGTTAATTAGACTTGTGATATACATATGTAGTATTTGAGATACACCCATGTTTATATGAATTTATATTTTTGTATTCTCACTATTGTTTAGCTATTGTGCATATCCTGCTCTAAAACACACGCATTTACCCTAATAATCATGGTTGTTTATGATTTTGCACTTCATGTTTTGATTACTTGTTTAGATGTTTCATCAAAACTTGTGTTTATACTTGTACAACTAGTGAGTCACATTTGATTATTATATGTTTGTGCTATGTTGCTCATTGTACCTATTAGATGTACTTGTATAGGCAGTTTTTGATGATTCTTGCATTTTAACTTGTATTCCCTATTTTTGTGTATGTTTCATAAAATGTATTTAGCTCCGTGTATATGTCAATTTTGTCAAAACTTTAGATGTACATGTCTATCCTAAGTCACTTACTTTTCATGCAAAATTCTATTATGAACTCACTTGTGTTTGAGATATGTATGTATACTTCTAGTTTGACAAAACATACATATGCCTTGAAGTTTTTAATATTTTGATGAAAATTAAAATTTTATGTTTATAAAGGAATTTCATATGAGCTTCTATGTGTTATTTCTATGATTTTAATGATTACATGATTCATACACTATGTTTGGCGTTCACTCATGATTTTTGTTTCATGAGCATATATGTGCTTTATAGACCTTGAGTGTTAATTATTGTGTGATTCTCATATTTTCATGGATATATTCTTATTTTATTTCTTTCTTAAAGGATTTCGTACTAGTTTTCAAAATTATCTTTAAAACTAGTCTTTATTCTTCATTTGGTAGTGTTTTCAATTATAACTATTTTTAAATCTTATTTTTGAAAACTTCTACCCTTAAAGCGGTTGGATGGGCGACCATACCTATATACCCTTATTGAGTACCTTTTAAACATGTGCATGAATAGGGTGGTAAGTATGAGTTATATACACGATCTTCATGATATTCATATGTTTTGTATATTCATGTTTTCTATATATGTATGGATCATATTTAAAGCAACATTATATTGCTCTGATACATACATATAGATGTTTTCAATGTGCTTTAAACATATATATCTTACATTTCTAGCACAAATTATTTCTTTCTAAGCTTGATTTAGTTCTTAATGTCAATTATTTTTCAATTGGTATCATATACAAGCTTATGCATTATTTTATTGGTATTTCATAAAGGGGAAGAAAAATTCTTATTTAATCTTTCAATTGGTTTTACTTTTCAATTAGTATCTACTCCCAATCTTTATAATGAAAAATATTTTGCTTTATTATATGCTTACAATTTCAATATGGTTTCAATAATTTTAAACTGGTATTATTTTCAAATTGGTATCCTTATTGCAAAATATAGTGTTTCCCTAAAAATTTGGTGTTTATTTTCAATTGATATCATGTCCTTTTATTGGTATCAATTCATAAAAAGATTGTTTCTTTTAATTGGTTGTTCATTGAGTGTTTATTGGTATCAAAATTTTATTTAATTTATGTTTATTGTTTATTTGTCTTCCCCCCTTTGTTGATGAGTGACAAAAAGGGGGAGAAGGATTCAGGTTTATATATGCATGTTTTACTATGTGTTATGCATAATCTTATTTTATTTGGTTTTGAGCTTCATTGTATATCTTATATATTTATTGATTATGCATAGGTTAAGGGGAGCTTCTACGAAGCCTATCCTTAATGGATGTATATATATAACCTCATGAGTTTTGTCATCATCAAAAAGGGGAGATTGTTTGCCCAGAGGCCTTTCACCTTAGTTTTGATGATGACTAACTTATGAAGGTTAGTTTACTAATGATCTTATGTTATATAGTTTCATTATTGATCAAGATATTAGTAGGTGTTTAGATTCAATAAAGGAGTTTTGGGAGCTAATACATGTAGATTCAAGAGCTCGCGCGTCAGATCGCATCTAGCTCTCGGTTGAAGTCAAGCTCGTTTGGATCATGTTTGGATCAGGTTGTCTTGAAGATGAGGATCGACAAGAAGAATTCGGTTTATTTAGATCTTGTGTAAAGATAGATAGTGTTGATATGCTCAAGTTCACACACACACAAGTTTAATATGTTTTGGTTTTCGGTTCAACTGATTTGGATTTCAACTATACATATATATGGTTTTCATGAATAGATAGAATCAAACAAGTTTACATGATTTAAATGCATATTTCATTTATATACATATATGCTTCATATACTTAGAAAAAACTTATTTTAATGATCCTATTCATTGTTTAGATTTTTATAATTAACAAACTTATTTTTGGATTCATGTCAAAAACATAGATATATACTTTACATTGTATTGGATTCTATCCATATACAATATGCTTTAAATATGTTTCAATATCATGTTTTTGTATTATACAAGTTTATAGAAAAACCGTATTTTTCTTTAGAAATTTGGTTTCTGGAAAATACCATTTTTGTTTTAAGTCAAATATTTTATATCACAAAATTGGTTCAAATGGTTTATAATATATTTGATTTTGATCATACATATTTGTTATTCAAAGATGTTACAAGAACATATTTTGTGAAATTTTTGAGTATTTATGGGATTTAATTGGTGTTAAATTAACCAAGTTTCCTACTTGAAATCCCTGCCGGATCACTAGCGGTCACCGACCAGTCGACCGATGTGCATGAGAAACGTGCACAGGCCACCACGTAGGCTAGTCGACCGCGCGGTCGACCGACTGAAAGCACCCAACTCTCGGGTGCTGCCGATCGACCGGGCGGTCGATCGACAGCTTGGCCCGTCGACCGGGCGGTCGACCGGAGGCACAATGGTCAGAAATATGACCGTTGTGCCGGTCGACCGTCGGTCGCCGGAAGGGCAATCTGGCTATTTTCTGTGCCAACGGCTCTTTTGTTTGAGAGGCTATAAATAAGCCATCTCTTGTGATGTTTTCAACAAGGATTTTAAGAGCAAATTTTTTCATCTATACAAGTGTTTTAGCAGCAAGTTTTTGAAGAGTTTT